>ML335975.1:0-37471 GCA_005239505.1 Nicotiana paniculata
CCATTGAATAGTACTAGCATGTATGAACCAAGTTTATTCTAAGTAGAATCAAACAATACACAACTAGAAAACAATTAGGGTAACCACACAAGTACCACACAAGTATACAAAAAAACCACAACGAAGATTTCACAGTTGCTTGATTCAACTTCCCAACTGTTGCGGCACGCAACCCGATTCCACCGTACATTCTCATCTCACCCTTATTACTTCATGTTGCAGCGCGCAACCCGATCCCACCGTACATTCTCATTTCACCCTTATTGCCTCTCACCCTTATTACTTCGTGTTGCGGCACGCAACCCGATCCCACTGTATGTTCCCATTTCATAACAACAATCACCAACAATTATATCACAAGGACCTTTATCATGAAGAACATAAGTTCATATCAACCAATAACTATGTGAAATCAAGGCACAATGATCCTTACCAATCAGCAATTCATATATGGTGTTGCCACAATCATTTAACTCAATGAAATCATCCCATATTCACTTTCTTAATTTACTACACAACATTTAGCACTTGGATACATTCAACACTTTATTTCATTATCGTTTCATTCGTTTTTCAACACATCCTCTCATACCGATGTATTCAACATTTAACGAGCTTTGCATATGGTAGGATAAGCACAAAGAGTCACCCTTCATAATATCAATTAGCATGGTAATTGACTTAAGAAAATCAGAGAATGAATTCATACAACTCGACACAGCAGGACAAACAATTCACATATGTTCAAGCAAGAACTTCATACCGTGTACTCGGACACCAACAAGGTAACTCTACAAAGATTAAATTTAGCCATACATACCTTGAATCGAAATTTCCCTTTAATTTTCTACCACAATTCACCGGACCTTCTAGCAACTTCAATCTAGTTCACAATGTGGCATAATTTAACTTAAAATTAGAAACAATGGTCATGTCTTGAACTCACTTGATCATCCTATCAAACACTAAGTGTTCTTTTAGATTAAATGGCCTCTTTTTAGTGAAAGATTACTCTAAACCATTTCCTTTTACTAGATTATGACTAGTTGGTTACATGCATGCAAGACTCCTACCCCCATCTTCATGAACTCACCTAACCATGTTTCATTTTAACAAAAATCTGGAAATTAAGGTTGATGGGGTGGAAGTTTACCTCTTGTAGTGAAGAAAATAGTGTTATACTTGATCAATTCCAGGTCTGAGTAGTGATGGAGGAACAATTTGATGAATTTAGAACTCTCTCACTCTCAAGAACCGACTCTCTCCTCTCTCTAATTTATCAGAAAATGATCTTAAAATGAAAGGGGTATGTGTTTTAATGAACTGGGGGTCGGGTATAAAATTAGAAATTTAACAGACCCGAAGCAGAAATGCAGTCAGGAATGTGATCGCATTCCTGCTATGCGGTCCGCATTCCTGTCGCATAATTGGCCCTCAAATGGGCCAAAAATAAAAATGAACTGCCCAGGTATGCGACCATTATGCGGTCCGCATACCTGTTATGCGATCGCATAGTGCGTCGCATAACTCCCTCCACAAAATTCAAGGTGCAAGAATGCGACAACTATGCGGCCCGCATTCTTCAAATGCGATCGCATTCTTGGCCGCATAGCTATCCTCAAATAGAAAGAAAATTGACCAGGTATGCTACCACTATGCGGTCCGCATACCTGATCTGCGATCGCATAGTGGACCGCAGACCTGCGCAAATCTGGAAAATTTCATCTTTTAAGTCCCGGGGTACTTTTTACTCAAAAAGTGTCCGTTTTAAGAATTTCTATAGTTATAACAGTACGGGGACCTATTTGGGCATTATTTTTAGCCATGAAATTTTACAGGTCTTTACAATTTGGTTGCCGCATGGATTTACACACATGGAAAACCATTTTTTATCACCCACCCGGAAGGTGAGTTCTCCGTCTTCAATATCACAAGGAGCTTTCCCTGTAGAAAAGAAAGGTCTTTCAAGAATAATTGGCACCTCATAATCAACTTCACAATATAGAATGACAAAATCCGCTGGAAGAATGAATTTATCAACACGAACCAAGACATCTTCAATCACTCCCAAAGGTCTTTTCATTGTACGATCGGCCATTTGCAATCTCATAGATGTGGGTATTGGTTGCCTAATTCCCAAGGTCTTGAAAACCGAATAGAGCATCAAATTTATACTTTCCCCAAGATCACAAATAGCTTTAGAAAACTCGCACTTCCGATTGTACAAGGAATCGTGAAATCGTCGGGATTTTCCAACTCAGGAGAAATTGAATGCGCAATTGCACTCATTTGATGAGTTACTTTGATAGTTTCAAAATTTATTTACCGTTTTTTTGTCACAAGATCCTTCATGAACTTTGCATAACCGGGCATTTGTTCCAAATCTTCAACTAATGGCACATTGATTGAGAGACTCTTCATCATTTGAATGAAATTTTTTAATTGATTCTCACCTTTTTGTTTGGGAAGCCTTTGAGGTTATGGAGAGGCTTAGGCAATGGTGCCTTAGGTTTTTGCACTACTGGTTCCAGTATGTCAATAATGTGATCCTTAGATGGGTTCACATTCTCTTCAGTCTCTTCCACACTATCATCAATATCAATCTGAACTTCATCATTTGCTTGCACCATATTGTTCGGGACCTCTTCTTCTTGTACCACTTTATCATAATCTACAAGTTTCCTTTGACTTGAGGTGGGTGCATTCCCACCTCTTCCACTTCTTGTAGTAATAGCCATGGCATGTCCTGTGTTGTTCCCACCCTTTGGGTTTACCACTATGTCACTTGGTAGTGCCCTCTTAGGAAGAGAATTTAGAGCTTGAGAGATTTTCCCCGTTTGAACTTCTAAGTTGTGGATCGATGTGTTGTGAGGCAAGTTGGATATCCGAATCGGCATTCTTTTCCATCATTTGCTTGAACGTGTTCTCAATATTCCCCATCTCATTGTTTGAAGAACTTGGGCCATGGGAAGGATAAGGAGGCGGGTTGCTCAGTAGTTGATACATCGGGGGACTTTGAAAACCCGACCCTCTATTGCCTTGATTATTGTTTCATCCACCTTGATTGTTACCCCCCCCCCCCCCCCCCNATTTACTTGATTATTGTTGTTATGACAATTCCCATGATTGTTGCCACCACTCCAACTTCCTTGATTGTTGTTGTTATTCCAATTTCCTTAATTGTTTCCATCACTCTAATTTCCTTGGTTGTGAGAGTTCCAATTGGCTTGATTGTTTTGAGGTCGCCATTGTTGTTGGCTTGGGCCTTGGAAGTTGTTTCGTTGCCCTTGAAAGTTGTTCTCATATTGCACCTCATCTACTTGGTCATTGTAAGAATCATCTTGATCAAAACCACTACGCAAAAAATTGTCCACTCGATGTTGCACTTGTGGACCCTTGGTTCTCCATTTGATCACCATCATGTTTACTACATTCATGGCGTTGACTTGCCTAATATTTTGCACTTGTTCAAGTTGATCCTTTTCTAATTGATTCATAGTGGTAGTCAATTCGGCTATGGCTTGCCATGGTCATGCAACTCTTTGTGAAGGTGGATCACGTTGGGATCACCTTGTGGAACATTAGCCCGAAATTTCCATGCCGATGATGTTTCCTCCATTTCATATAAAATTTCACAAGCCTCCGCATAAGGCGTAGTCATGATTTCCCACCGGCAAGTTGGTTCACTATACATTGGTTGGTTATGTTTATCCCACGATAGAAAGTTTGTTGAATCATGCTCTCCGTCATATCGTTGTTGGGACATTCCTTAACCATTGTACTAGATCGTTCTCATATCTCGTGTAGTGGTTCATTTGGCTCTTGCGTGAACACCAAAATTTCATCCCGAAGTGTATCCATGTGCCCCGGAGAGAAGTACTTAGAAATAAACTTTTCTGCCAACTCATCCCAAGTGTGAATGGAATGGTTCGGCAAATGTTCTTACCAATATAAAGCTTTCCCCCGTAGAGAGAAGGGAAAAATCCTTAGCCTCAATGCATCTTCGGAGACGTTTGTTTGTTTGCTCCCCCAACAAGTGTTCACAAACCCCTTTAAATGTTTGTATGCATTTTGACTTGGAGCACTGGTGAAGAAACCTCGTTGCTCTAGAAAAGTGAGCATCACATTGGTTATTTAAACGGTCCCCATCCTAATTGGGGGGGGGGGGACTATTGTACTTGCATATCCTTCATTGGGTAACACCCGGTGTGGAGTCGCCCGTGGTGGAGTTGGGGGTGGAGCGGGCACATTGTTATGAGGCACTTGACCTCTTCTACTGGCTTGAGGTTCAAGAGAAACCTCATCCACTTAGACATCCTCAACGTCCACATCCCCCAAAGCAATATTTCTGAGGTCATTATTTGCCATGGTTGTACCTACAATTTCCTAAACAAGTTAGTAACACGGAACGAAAAGAAGATATTCCAAAACACACCCAAATATATAGCTAACACCGTTTTTAACTCCCCGACAACGGCACTAAAAATTTATCGCGTCCAAACCCACACCTCAAAAGAGGTATGAAATGGTTGTTTGCAACTATAGAAACCCAACTAAGAGTCGGGGTCGAATCCACAGGGAGCTAAGATTGGAGTTAGGTACATATATTTCAATGTGATTGATTGAATTATCTAGATTGCACTTCCACACAAAGATTTGTAGGGACATATATTTCAATGTGATTGATTGAATTATCTAGATTGCACTTCCACACAAAGATTTGTTTTATATTTCTAATTTACTCTAAAGATCTCAAAATAAAGAAAGAAGACTAGAGATAATTGCTTTTGAGATTTTTCCAAATTGATAAAAAGCCTAGGGTTGTGACCATTACCTATACAATTTCATAAACAAGTTAGTAACATGGAAGGAAAAAAAGATACTCTAAAAACACACCCAAATATATAGCTAACACTATTTTTAACTCCCCGACAACGGCGCCAAAAATTGAACGCGTCCAAATGCACCTCAAAAGAGGTATGAAACGGTTATTTGCAATTATAGAAACCCAACTAAGAGCCAGAGTCGAATGCACAGGGAGCTAAGATGGGAATTAGGGGTATATATTTCAATGTGATTGATTGAATTATCTAGATTGCACTTCCACACAAAGGTTTGTTTTCTATTTCTAATTTTACTCTAAAGATTTCAAAATAAAGAAAGAAGACTAGAGATAATTGTTTTTGAGGTTTTTTCATATTGATAAAAAGCCTAGGGCTGTGACCATTACCTAGGTGTTTTCTTGATGGGATAAAGACTTTAATGCTTGTTTTATTGATTGTGGTGTATTATAGCTATCAACTCTAAATTATCACTTAATACCTCTCGGTCAGAGGGTGATTTTTCCCAATTTGACTTTCTCAAGACCAAATGGGTATCACACAAAACGGTTGATAAAAGGTCAAGTCGGGTTATTACTATTTCTAGGTTGAACCCTTTAATTGGGTTAATTAATCTCTCAATTAACCTAATTTCTTGTTAGCTAAGTTAACCTAGACTTAGTCTCTCTTTCTCAAGTAGAGACTAAGTCAAATAGTCATGAATTAATATTTTCAACCATTAATTCCATAATTAAAGCATGAACTAAGCTAAACAATAACCACCCAATCATAAACAAGCACTAAATTAGATACCCATAAGGTTTGCATACTAGGGTTGGGTCACAACCCTAGTAAAAATCTAGCTACTCATACTTGGATTTGAATAAAATAGAGAAGAAAGAATAACTAAACTCATAATGAAAGCTTAAAATGATTAAATCTATTGTAAAATACACCAAAGCAAAGTAAACTTCCAAAAATGGCAAAGAAAAACGGCTATAGTAATTGTAGAGGTTCAAACTTGATCTAATTTTGTGATACTCATCTATTCATACAAGGCTGAAACTCTCGGACACAAATACCCCTCGAAGGTTGTGCAGCCGCACAATTCCATGTGTCGTCCGCAGATTGCTTCATCTGGCAGGACCTGGAGTTCTGCGGCCGCACAGTTCTGAACTGCGGCTGCAAGGCAACTTTTTTGCGGTCCACAGATTTAGAACTGTTGTTGAAATGCAATCTTCTGTGGCCGGACAAATCTTGTGCCTTGGTCTTTTTGCATACTCTCTTATCTTGATCCTTAGCCCAGCTTTTGTGGCCGCACAATTCATGTGCGGACCACAATTTGCACAAATATCTGCTGATTTTTCCTTCTTTCTTTGCGGTTGTAGATGGAATTCTGCGGTACGCAATTTCTTTTGCGGACCGCACATTGTGTGCTTCTATGCCCTTTATTGCCTTGTGCTTAGACTGCTCCTTTTTTAGTCGGATTGCATCTCGTGATCCCATATTCCAGCATTCCTGCAATGTTACACAATTTCATTAGTTTCGGGAATACAGTTCAATGCTTTTAGACTAAACCAAAAGCTTAAAGGCACTAATAAGTAGTCAAAATCTCCACTTATCAACTCCCTCAAAATTAAGTCTTTGCTTGTCCTCAAGTAAATAATTTAGTTCCCACCTCCAAAAGTTAAGGGTCATTTCAGTGATTCAAAGGTGGTCATCCACACATCAGTTGGGACCAACAATTACCCACACTACTCATATATTATCAACAAGGGGACAATTTAAACATTCATGCACATATAGTTATTCTATGATATTTGAGCATCAAGAATTGAATTTACATATCAAGGACTCTCGATCTATCATATAGGTCACGGTGGACTCCAAACTCTTCCTCCTCTACTTTCCGTTTATTTGGCTCACTTATGAAATTTAGATTTCAATCCAAGGATTTATGAAAGGTTCACTCTTCTCTCTCAAGAGAATGTTGCAAAGTACGACTTCAAGTACCATAGGCTTGCCCTTCATGTAGATCGCCACTAATGTAAGTTTACTCGGCTTAAAATCAAATAGAACTTCTTTCTGGATGTAATGAAGGCTTTTGGATTAGGGTTGGATACAATATGGGTGAGTGGTTACACCTTTACTTAAGCACTCCATTTTCATTCTCGGCTCACACTCTGCCAACTCTTCGAGGCATTTTCTTGTCCTTGGGGAACTAGAGAGACTTAACATCACTCTTTCTTGGTCAATTATATTCATTTTCTCTCTCTTTGGTTTCTCCATGTTTGGGATAATTACCTCTCTTTGAATCCCTTCAACTCTTCCACTTATTCACTTTTTTGCATTTTTCTTTTTATTCTGTTCTTTTCTTACCTTTCCTTCTCATTATTTCATTTCTTTTTATTTGTGCCTTGATATCTTTTTCAAGTTTCTCGCCTCTCCCCTAAACTTACATTTTTAGCCAATTGTTTCACAAGAGTGTTTAGGAAAGCTCGGTTGCCAAGAGAGGGTCACGACCAAACGGGTAAAGGCTTGTAACATGGTTGTCAAATGGGAAAGGCTCGAGGCTTAAAGGGGTTGACTAGGTATCACCACATTGGTAGGAAATAGGAAATTCAAACGGGCCAAGGAAAGTCTAAGTCACTTCTCAAACCAAGCAAAACCTATGATTTCGCCTTGAAACACATTCGGGGCAAGTTCTAGAGCTTTCGCACGGGTACATGGACTAGAAACAAAGTATCTCACCCCTCACGCAACTAGATTGTTAAAGAGGATAGAGTCAAGGTCCTCGATGACCACATTCAAGATTGAAAATCACTATGGTTTAATTAAACCACTTGATGGTTGCCAAAGTCAACACAAGAGTCACAAAGTCATTGGCCTGGGACTTCCTCATCTTCTTTACTTCTTTGCCCAACTCTTCGATTACCGACACGTGTTGTACCAAGGTAGTCATGATGGTGTTCTGGTTCTCTAGGATCTTCTTCGATGTCTCATCAACTGTCGAGGGGAATTGAGGTTCCTAAACAGTAGATGTGTTGCAACAGCACTGAATAAGCCAGACAACTTTACAGTTGTTATTTGCATCCAGTTGTTGAGGCTCGCCAATGTCTGGGAGACTCGCAGCGCAGAAACTGGAGCAGTAGGCATAGGCACCGCCTTAAAGCCGAAGTGGAGACTGTGGCAGGAGCTGTAGAAGGGGTTGTGGATGATGGTGGAGGCATAGTTGCGGCACTGGAGGAAGGCTCGGACGAAGTAGATGGGACATCAACTCCCTCCGCAAATACCACAGCTTGCTCATTAGACTGGCCTGTGATGGTAGACGGTAGACCTTTTCTCTTTAGGTTGCTTGCATCCATAAGTGAGTACCATGAGAAAGGCTTCTTCGGGTTCACCTTTGTATCAAAATCTCTTTGTTCTACCCCAGCATCTGTAAGATACTCTGTAATGGTGTTGGAGTACGGGTAGGAAAAATCATCTTGTCGAGCAATCACAGAGTTGTTGGCCGACATCACGGCACCCACATTGATAGGGTATTCGGCCATGATAAAGGCAACAAAGACTGCCCGAGGAATCGTCAAGTGAGTCTCATTTTGACTCGGGTCTAGTCTGTTGCAAACAAATGATTGCCACCCTTTTGCTTTGATGCTCAGTGTACTCCCTTGAATAGGAACCCGAGCGGTGATCCTTGGTGGTGGTGGTCCTAGTGCAGCTAGAATCTCCGGTAACCAAGGACAACTTGCATCCCCAAGTGCACACTTTTCCAAGTATTCTTTTGGCTCGGCATCATCAAGGCCTAAGTATGTGTTCAGTGTGTGCTGGTCAAATCACACTTTGAGGTTTCTCACTTTGGTCACCTTTGTCCCCTTTTTGATGTGCACCACACTGACGTAGAATTTCTAGACAAGGTATTCCTTAGCATCCCTCACACTCTGGGTAAACCACATCCACCCTTTACGCTCCCTAAACTGCCTTAGCACGGGCACGTTGTATCTCTATTGATCTTTCAATAAGAATTGTCGCTCAAGTGTTAGCGACCTCGCCGGCCACCAAGTGCGGAAACTACTGAAAGCTGCTTGGCTGACGAATCAGTCCTCCCAAACCTCTTTCTTATTCGTCCTTTTAAGGCCGGTAACTGTAGCATCTCCCCCCTCGACTATTATTGGGGATGTCCTGAACTGATGTATCTGGTGCCTTAGGGACAGGTGTAGTAGATGACTAAGAAGCCTGACTAGCACTTTTCGAGCTCCGGAAGTGCTATGAAATATTTGGTGCGATATATAAATATTCTTTGTACACCCCTAGGTGCAGGGGTAGGTGTAGGGCATGTGCACGTGGGTGCAAATTGCCGTTACTAACTAAGGCAGGCTCTTAAACTCATAGGAAGGGGGTTCACTTTTAAGTCTGACTTCGTTGCTCAACTGCTTTGAGATTCCAACAGAGATCGCAATAAAATATTATCCGGATCTGTATTTATTAATCTACATGAAATAATTAAGGACCGTCAAACATGCCTGCGTTATTAACAGGGAACATCTTAACTATATACTCCTTTAAAACTTGTAGATCCATGGCTAGCTTAGTCAGCAGTCCACTTCTCAAGACCTGATGCTTCCCAAAATCTTGGGTACTATAAAATTTTAATACTAATTAAATAGCTACTCTATTAGTAGTAATTTTAACTTAGTATCCCCAGATAATAAAACCTTCGTTCAGCACGCAGGAATCGAGCATAACTTTAAATTCAAAATTGCACTATTAATGAATTACAGATTTACGTGAGAAAAAGAACCTTAATGGGTTAAAAGAAAGAAATAAAGGTTGTAAACCCCAGATTGAAAAACCAAAAAGTGGTTAAACGGTGTGGATTTAAGAAAAATAAATAAAGAAATGGCTGATCCAACGTTTAAAAATTAAATATGATAAAGGTGATAAAAGCAAGAAACTATTGAATCAAGGGCACTATATCTTGAGTAAACAAGACGATAAGATTTGTCTTTGTCCATTAGCTACCTTAGGCAAGTGGTCTTGTTATGCGCTGTAGATTCATTATCAGTAAATATATTAAGCAATATCTCTAGTAGTGATATATAAGATAAGGTAATATCTATTTATGACGTAAAAAAAGAAAGGTCATCCAACTTCAATAATTCGAGAAACGATTCCTGAAATGAGCCAAAACTACTCTAAAGGAATTGTCATTTTGTTTAATATCATTTTCACAGAGATTCACTCGATTAAAATAGCTAAAGAATAATGTGTCGTCATATATAACACTTGTTTAAGTAATAGAATTAAGTGAAGGAAAAAAAGATAAAGCAGAGATAATGGGAATATGAAAAAGAAATTAAAAAGAAAATAATTAGTAGCTAGGTTTAAGAAGTCTCTGATTCTTGGGTAGCTGGAGCTGTCCAGTATGACTTTACTGCAAAAAGAAGCTTTTCCCTTTCCAAAGGTCCATCTTCATGATCCACAATTTGGCTATCCCAATTCAGCCCATCTGCTATCCTCTTTACTTTGACCAATGTATCTACGTCGTCTCTGATTATTACACTTCCTTCTGGTCTTAATATTCTGTCCATTTCAAGTAATATATCCTCCATTTCACACCTGTGGACAAGTAGAAAAGACAAAACAGTCTCATAATTCACCATCCCTTTGTGGGAAATAGTATATAGAATTGAATAGCAACATGAGTTACCTGTCTTTGTAGAGAGTAAATACAGAATCAGCATGGATAAGATCATATGTTCTTGGATAAGTTGACATGGCCTCACACCTGCACAACAATGCTAACTGTAAATCAAAGATATACTAATGCCAAAATGTAACAAAAAAAGGTAAATCAAAATTGAATCATTAAAAATTCATATAGCCGATCCCCACTAGCTTAGGATTGAGGCGTAGAGTAGTTTGGGTAGTGAAATTACCAGCTTTGATATGTTCCAATTAATCCTCGTTCATAAATAACACCAAGTGTGTTGATTTTTGTTTCAACAGGAACAATATTCATCACCCAAACAGGTTGATCGACCAAATTGGCAGCAAAACCACCAAGGTTGGCATTCATATCCAATAAATTCCGATATCTCCCTGGTTGTCCAAGTTGATTATTCACTGTCTTGTAGTAAGACATTCTTCTTTTCCATAGTTGTGAATCCTTCTTGAAAGTGTCGGCTGTGACCCCGTTTACAGTTCCCCTGCTAATCCTTGGTGGTATTGCGTGCAATCGTTTAGGCCATTTTTCCAAATGTCCACCAGCAACCCTTTCTTCACTTGATACTTCAGGCAAAGGAGTTAAACAAGTTTCAATCTCTGTGTACCTGAATACATCAAATAAACACGAAATAAGCTTAACGCGTGACAACTTTCGAGTATACACTAACTATATTGTGTAATTACGATTAGAATGTGCACGAACCAGGCTCTATCAGGATCTTGGGCAGGGCACATGAATGGCTTTTTCGACTTTTTTCGTGTTTCTTTACACTGTAAATGATTGTATGGCTTCTGCCAAATTGCAATATCACCCTTCTCAACAAATTTTTTCCAGCAAAGGCTCTTAGCCACCTGCTCAATTTTCGTTTGCTCAGCATTTAGATCTTCCCTGGTTCTTTCCCAGCCTTTCCAGTATTTCCTCCAGTTGATTGGTGGACCGGAGAGGATCCAATATCCACCAGGCCGTAAGACTCTGTCAACTTCAATCAAGTACGTACCGTCTGATCCATAGAAGTACCAACACAAAGAACTTTAATTACCATTATGATTTACGAAAAGTATTAACAATCACGACTGTACTGAAATGGTTACTGGATTTGATAATTATTACGCACCATATTCGCCCCAGGGAATGAGGCAACGAGAGCAATGGGCCATGTCAAAAGCTCTAGATGGATAGGGAAGCCTCTTGGAGGCAATAACTCCAATCAAAGCAGGAACTCCACGCTCAAGAGCAAATTGAACCTGTGCTTCGTGTGTGTCCCTAGGTGCAAATGACATGGCTAGTATATTCCTTGACAAAAGATAAGCTCCCCAACTCGCCACCTGTGTATATTTTAGCAGATGAATTTCTAGTAGTAATTAACAGCACATATTCCTGTCCATAGAGATGAAATGAAACGCTAATTTTCTCCACATTGAGATTCATTTCGAACAATAAAGTAGTACTAATTTTGCTAATTATATAGAGTTTTGATTGGTAATTTAAATGTGACCATACAATATATATCCAAATTGAGGAACATATTTTTTTTTTTTTAGTATATCCATTTAAATAAAACTATGCTTCGTGCAATGCTGCCAAATTGTTTGGTCGATAGCATACAGGTTCATTGTAGAAGAAAGAGACATCATGCATGCATTGCCAGGTGTACAGGAGATATTATGCATGGGATCAAAAAAGCTGCCGGTATTCTTTTCTTCACCATCCACTCGCTATGCTAATAATCCAAACAAGAGATGAAGATCATTTACGTCATTATCTCTTTAGAAAACAGGGTTCACACAATTCATTCAAATCGTGTACACATCAACTTAATCAAGATAAGGTACTTTTAGGACTTTCCCCGACTTCCAACATTTGGAGTTAGTCTTTATTATCGAGGATAACGAAAACGGAGAAGAAAACACCCATATAAGGGGAAAAAAAAGAGGAAAAAGATATGAAAAGAAAAATAATTAATTAGTGTTTTGCGTGATGCATTCAACTATGCCCTGTTTTGAAAGAAGAAAATCGACTGATGATAACAGAAACTATTAATTAATGCTCTGTTTTGAAAGAAGAAAATCGACTATCACAGTCAATAATGGAAGTAAGGAAGATAAAGAAAGTGAAGTTACCCCACAACCAGTATCAATGGCTGTCCTAATGGAACCGTCTTTTAGATTAATCAACTTTCCAATATCATCAATATATGCATCTGCACCATTAGGAAACATAGTACCACCACCAGGGAATTTAAACCTGTCGCCTTCAAATCGAATCCAGTTCTGAACAGCTTTCTCTACAGTCAATTCCTTGTGTGGAACATTAGCGTACCAAGCCAAATCCCTGCTCAGTGGCCACTTGAACGGATTCTTGTAACCATACGGAGCTGGTATTCGGCATTTCAACAATTCATTCTTTTCTGGGCAATGTCTTTCCCTGTATATCAATCTGTCTCTCTTGAACTTCAATGATCTTTGTTGGTCTTCACAGGGAGTGTACTCGCTGTACTTAACGTCACACGGCGGGTATATTTTAACGGCGTCATCTGGGGCCACAGCTCCGCCGTCATCGGCGGCGTGGTGAATGCTGAAGTCTAGTAGGGAGGAAGAAGAAGATGATACACGGGAAGTAGTAATAGAGGTATTATTTTGAGAAGGGAAGCACTTATTGGTAGATGTGGTTAAGACGCGAAGGCCAACGTTGCTGTGTTGCAGGTAACCAGCGTAGTAACAAGCACAACAGAGGAAAGTTACGGCAGCTAAAGAATAATAAAGATTGAGTTTTTTCCAAGAAGAAAAAGGGTGTGTGGCTGCTGAAGGTTTGGAGGTTGGAGTATAGTAAGGGGTTTGGTTAGAACCCGCCATGGTAGAGACTAAAGTTGGCCTATGATTTGAAGGGATATGATAATATTGCTGGATGCTACGTTTATAGGAGTTAGTGACAAGAGGACGTTAGGAGTGTGGGGTGGGGGGGGGGGGGGAAGGGGGGTTTGGGGGAAGGGGTTAGATAGAGATTTGAGGTGTGTTAAAATAAATTCAAGTTGGACATGTTAAGCCTTAATGGGACGTAAGAATAAAGAAAGGAAGGTGGAGGGGACTTTGAAGTCGGACTTTGAGAAGAACATATGCATATGCTAGAGGAAAGAGAGATTTATATAGAGTTATTTCACTCCTTTTTGTTATTTTTGGAAGGTTAAATTTAAACTCCTGTAATTATCATAACAAGTGAGTTTAAGCTTCCGTTTGGGTATAAATTTTGATTATCTTTTATTAAAAATATTATTTGCTCATGGATTTGGATCACTTCTTTGAAAAAATTTGAAGAAAACCACTCATAAAATTGAGACTATTTTTTAACACAACTTCAAAAACTATTTAATTTTAAGTTTCAATCAAATCTATGTCTAAATACTAGCTAAGTTATTTGCAAATATATCTCCTCCTTGGCCATAAATTTTAGCGATTTTTTTTAAATTTTTTTTTTTAAAACAATGTTTGTTCATGAAATATGATCAGAAAGAAGATTTTAGGATTCTAGACAGAGAAGTTCACGGCCATGAGCATTCCCCACACTCTAAGGTGAGTTTCTTGGTATAATTATGATGGATTAACACTATCGAATGTTGATATTAACATTATTATGGATCGAAATCCATAGGAATTCCCCCAATCTTCAAGAATCATTCAAAGGAGTTCAAGTTAGGGTTTGAGTTACAAGAGGTAATTTTTCTACTTTATACTTGCATATAGTTATGGATTAAGTATGCATATGTGATTGTGGTTTAGAAAATGCTATTTGTTTGGAGTATTACATGAGTCTTAAAAATGGATAATGTGAATTAGGGTTCTTGAAAGAGGAAGATGGTGAATAATGAAATTGTGAATTTTGTTAAATCGTTTGGTGCGTTACTTAGTTGGAAATGCTAAAGTATTCCATGGATTGAACAAGGCCTAAAATATGTAATTTTTCACATGTATTGAGCTAAGTGAAGAAGATGATGAATAGTGTTGATTTGGTGAAAATGAGTTAAATACTATTTTTTATAATCTTGTGAGCAATTCACTAGTGAATATTGTTGTTGAGCTCAAAATGAGAGAACTAGAGTTAAAAACTCAAGTATCAACGTATATGATAAGAATATGAATTTTTACTAGACTTGTGAAGTGGAACCTAAGTGTTGGACACTTAGTAGACTTAGTTGATATTGTTGTAATGGGTCGTTGATATATGTGAACTCATAAATGTAGATATAGACTTGTTGACGGCATTTGAGCATTTTAAACAAATTGGAACATCGTAATACTAGTTTGAAGCTTGGACTTGAGGTAAGTTGATTAAACTTACTTTTCTCGGAGGACTTTCTCTAAGAGCATGAATTGAGTTAAGACATGAATTAATTATATATGTGTGTGCCCGTACTTGTGGGGACAAGCGCGTGCGGATATCTCTATGTACTAAAATATTGTTTTGCATATGAAGTGTCATGTTATTTTCTAAAAACCTTATTTTAAATATAGTTTAGTAAAATGAAACTTGAGACTAACGTTATAAGTTTTTTCAAATAACTTATGTTGATGATAAAGGGATTAAACATTTAAGTTTTATTGTTTCCTTTGTTACCTTTGTTTTATAAAATGAGAAATTAATATTTCTAAAACCTTTATATTTCGAAATACCACTTGCTAAATCTTTAAGGATTGAAAATCTCATTTTGTTAATTGCTTAATATGAAAGGAAAAAGGATTTCATTTTATTTTGTTCAAACGGTTTGGATTGACTATAAATATCATGATTTGATAAAATAGATACCTTGAGGCTATTTTCTATGAATATATTTTTGGGTATCAAATATTTTGGGTTTACCAACCACACATTGTCTAACCAAATCTAATTCTCTCTCGATACGTTCCTCAAAAAATCCGATTCGGGCGGATTCTTCCCCCAACTAACGAAGAGATCTTGGCGGAATTGCCACATATGAAATTGAGCACAGTTTTGCAAAGAAATAGCCCACTTGTTTCTCGAGAAGAGATGGGAAACATGCTCAATATCATTTGATTGAATAGTTGACCCAGCCCCTTGTTGTTTGAAGAAACCCTCCACTTCAATTGGTATTTTTTCACGAAAAGCAGACATGAGATAAGAAATCCAGTGTTTCACTAAGATTTCGAATAGCGGTCCCGAATTCAAGTTGATTCTATTTCGACTCTTCCTCAGAGAAAGACGATCAAACAATTCCCAATCATGGTCCTTGCGGATCGGATCATCCATATAATATACAAAAAGAAACTCCAGATATTTGAGATCTTTCTCTTTGAATAAGATCTCAATTCCAGCGACGGTTTCATTAGATATCTTACAACTAGAATCCCTCTTTTTTCCGATCCAGTTCCTCCACCAACGCGAACCCCAGTTAGATTCAGGCATGCTACACTTTTTAGTTATTGGGAGAACCCAAGTACTCTCTTTCGGATTCAGGAAACAACTCTCAGAGATCTTTTTTCCTTTGGGAAGATACAGGAGCGAAACAATCAACCTATTGATATTGGAAGACCCAACGGATTCTTCCAATGTATCATTTCTGGGTCCAATGGAATTCATAGGTATAGGAAGAAGCCCTATCAAATAGAGATTTTTTCTTTCGACCATATTTCGATTGTTAATACAATATATAAGGACCGCTACTACAAAGAGTATTACACCCTTGATCGTGAAATATCGCTTGTGTTCACCAAGATCGGATTCGGATATATTGTGTCTGTCATTATGAAACTACATGTGCTGGTGTAGGCGTAGATGACCACTTTGTGATATAGACTACGACAAAGTATCCTCCTTGAGAGGGTGCTATTTTGTGCTATTACTAGCATGGCTGAGACGATTCGTACTGTACTGCGATGAGACGGCCTGAGCACGTAGGCTATATGATACTTGCCGCTAGGTACATAACCTAGTTGACCCTCTTATGTCGGTGATGGTATAATACTTCCGGTGAAAAGGTAAAAGATAATTTTATTATGTTTAGGCCTAAGGAGTCGAAAAGGATTTCAATGACTTAATGAAGTTGAAATGGTTTTGTTAATATAAATGTTTTAAAAGTTTGTATCATGATTTACATTTTTCAAGTCTTTTCATTTGAAACACTAAAGAACATGAATGATATAGTTGTTAACATCGTATATCAAATGTTGGTTGCATTATTTTTGTAAAGTCGTATCCCAGGAACTTGAGTTAGAGAGAGACTATGAGACTTATTGAGTACCGTGGTAGTGTACTCAACCCTCAAGGGCCCCTCTCCAGGGTCCCGCTTATTTTATATGTTTTCAAGATGAGACGTGGTACGTGATGAGCGGATGAGGCTAGGATGACTCTCTTTCCAAGGCGCCACTTCTATTCTGTGGTAGCCTTCATGTTTATCTTACTTACTTTTGGTGGGGTTTGTCCCAATTATTTATTTTATCATTATGTTTTAGAGTTTCAATAGACTGTTGTTATTCTTTTGGAGTTGTAACCGCGAGTTATTTAAAGATTTTGTTTCATGTATGGTTTTAATCATTTAAAATGATTGTGTTTTCAAAAAGGCTTCCACATGTATTTATTTTGCATATAGATGGGTATTCTTCTACGGATTAGTTCGCTCGAGATGGATAGTGTGTCGGGTGTCGGTCACGTGATTATGGATCGTGACAATTATTAAATAATTTTATTTATATTTTACACTACCTTTTTATATAACAATTCTATCTTGTATCTTATTGGGGGATTTGCAGTTGTACCCTATATTTGTGCCACTTTTTAACATGTACCCTATTTTTAAAAGTTATCGATTTAGTAGCCAGTTGACAAAAAATTCGTAATAATATGACAATTACACCCCTGATAAATCGCGTGATCTGCAACCTCATTCATGAAAAAAGATCTCCTCCTCTTATTTCAGCAGTTTTATCAAAAAACCAGAAACTTGTTGTCACGGCCCACATTTTCCTCTGTTGGGTATCGTGATGGCACCTAGTCTTAGGGACTAGGTAAGCCTAACATTTCTACTGAACAACATCAATAATAAAGAAATTCTAAAAATTTCTAAATTGAATTCTTGACAGAGTTTACAATTTTTCAAAACTCGGTAGATACAAGTCATAAGCTCTACGAAATCTTTCTATCAAATCCAAATACAACTGTCTAGGAATAAATAAGTACAGTTGAATAGAAATAAAACTGGAAGGTGACTCTGAAACCTACGAACGCAGCAGCAGGTTACCTTGAGTCTCCTCAGCAACGATCTCTGCAGCTACCAACAACAATAACCTGAAGTTGCACACAAAAATGTGCAGAAGTGTAGTATGAGCACACCACAGTGGTGCCCAGTAAGTATCAAGACTAACCTCGGTGAAGTAGTGACGAGGACTAGTCAAAGACACCACCGGTCTAATAGGTAAAAAGGCATAGATGTATAAATGACCAAACCAAAATATCTATCTAAAGATTTCCAAATGTAATTAACGATACGATAGAATAATACGAAAGAAAATTAAATAATCACGATCAACGGACAACATAATAGAAATACGCAAAGAGATTGAAAAGGATGCAATCCAAATGGCAGGAATTACAACCCAATAAAAACACAAGCAACTCAGCACTGCATCAATTTATTCACGTCAGGCCTTAGCCAATAAGCCAATAAAACTGGTCAAACTTTCGAGTGAAAACCTTAAATTGTGAGTTCATTTTGAAAACTTTAAAGATATAATCATTTCGGAATAGAGAAATTTCTTCTTTGAAACATACTTTCTCTTAATGTATATTTATATATTTTTATAAAGAGAAACTTTTATAACATACTCTTCAAATACGTGGTGTTCAAATATACTTTCCCAAATACTGCTCTTTCAAGTATCATCAAAATACGCGATGTTCAAAATATATTTTCCAAGTACTGCTCTTTCAAATATCATCAAAATATGTGATGTTCAAAATATATTTTCCCAAGTACTGCTCTTTCAAATATCACCAAAATACGTGACGTTCAAAATATATTTGGGACCAAGTACTGCTCTTTCGAATATCATTATTCTGCAAGACAAATGCTTTTCAAATATACTTTTCAATATATATATTTATACCTTTCGATCCAATTCTCCTCAATCATAAAACTACCGGAACTCAGTACGCAACTCAGAATTTGTCATGCAATGCAGTACGGGGGGAAAGCTCCCGGATCTCTGTCAGTAGTCCCAATTTAAATATGCGATGCAGTATAGGGGGGAAGCTCCCGGATCTGTGCTCATAGTCCCAATTTAAATATGCGATGCATTACAGGGGGAAAGCTCCCGGATCTCTGTCCGTAGTCCAAATTTAAATATGTGATGCAGCACAGGGGGAAAGCTCCCGGATCTCTGTCTGTAGTCCCAATTTAAATATGCAATGCAGTACAGGGGGAAAGCTGCCGGATCTCTGTCTTTAGTCCCAATTTAAATATGCAATGCAGCCACTGAGGAAAACAACCAGAATGCGACAGGAAAAACATATATTGCCACAACCGGCGCGAAAGCAAACAAGGCCGAATACAAAGTGCGATGAGAAAATCAATACAAAGACTTAAATCACAAAAGTGGTAACAACTAGCTCATAAGAAGTAGTCACTGAGAGGAATGCCAAGCACAAAGAGAGGACAGCATAACGAGGGGAAAACAAGGCAATTATGGAAACGATTCTACATATTCAAGTTCACAACCAAGAAATCAAATCATCCCGGCAAGGGAATCAGCTATAACCAATCTCACTTAGACAATTAGCTTCACCAAATAAACTCAGTTTGAACAAATGCTCAGTAAATAGGCAGCGTCAAAGAATACCATCAACACGGGCGGTCATCAATTAAATCTATGTAGTACTTAAGAGGAAAAATCATTTAAGTCACAAGGTACGACTCACGGGCATACTTGACCAACAAATAGGTATTCCAATTTCTTGTTAGACATTTATAGAGCGAGATTATACTAGTTCTAGTCACATAGGCAGCATATGAAGGAAGACATAACATGACCGTAGGAAAAACAAAGTCTTCATTTAAGTCAATTAAGATCTTATAAGAAACAAGGAATGCTAGTAAAGTACTTCTAATTTGAACAGAAAGAGTTGAGACTAGAAATCAGGAATTCAGATATAGCAAGTTCAATTCATATACGAGGAGCATAAGGACCCAAAAATCCCTAAAGAGAAATCTATTTGCAAATAAGTTCGAGTACACACTCGTCACCTCGCGTACGCGGACTACAATCTACATAGAAGAATCAATCCTAAGGGGTAGTTCCCCCACACAAGGTTAGGCAAGATACTTACTTCGACTCCAAGAATCCAAATTAAGCCTCTAGCACCGCTTTCCTTACGAACTCGACTCCAAATCAATCGTATCTAGACATAATAGACTCAATAACATAAATAAATGCTAAACAATTCAATTTAAAAGCCTAATTATAGATTTCCCAATATTCTTCCAAAATTTCAAAAAAATGACCCCGGTCCCGCTTGGTCGAAACACGAGGTTCGGACCAAAACCCGATCACCCATTCACCCACGAGCCCGAATATATAATTTCCTTTGAAATCCGACCCCAAAACAAGGTTAAATTCTCAAATATTCAAAAGCCCTAAATCTACCCAAAAATCCCAATTTCTACCTTTGATTTCATGTTTTTAGGCCTAAAATCTAATAGATGTTGATGAAAATGGAAGGAAACGAGTTAAAGATTACTTACCTAAAATATTATGGTGAAGAAGCTCTTCAAAAATCGTCTATGGGGTTTGGAGAAGAAGAGGATTTATGAATTTTTGTAGAAATCCCGAAATGGTTCTGTTTTTAGACTTAGAAATAACTGGGAAATCTTACTCAGTGCGATCACGGCACGTGCGGTGCGTTTGCACAGGCTATATTAACCTTCCTTCCGCGATCGCGCCCCAACTGGTGCGTTCGCACAGGCTTCGCACCACCCAGACCCCATACTACCCTGTGTGTTCGCGCTCCCTTGAGTGCGTTTGCATAGGGTCTTCTCCCTATAGGTCCGCGTTCGCACCCTTGGGGTTGCGTTCGCATAGAGTAAAGTTTACCCAGACCCGCAAACCTCACACTACCCTGTGTGTTCGCGCTCCCTTGAGTGCGTTTGCATAGGGTCTTCTCCCTATAGGTCCGCGTTCGCACCCTTGGGGTTGCGTTCGCATAGAGTAAAGTTTACCCAGACCCGCAAACCTCACACTACCCTGTGTGTTATCACTCCCTTGAGTGCGTTCGCATAGGGCAATTACCTGGACACCAACAACAGAAATAAAACACCAGATTTTTACCAAGTTTTGCACTCCGACACTTACTCGGAACTCACCCGAGCCCTCGCGGGTTAAAGACAAATACACACACAACCTCATAAACATCCTACGGACTTATTCAAGTAATTAAATCACCCAAATAACATCATAAACATCGAATTAGACCTCAAAATCTATAGAAATTCTCAAAAACTTCATAAACTTCAAATTTTGCATTTAAGGTCCGAATCACGCCAAACGAAGTCCGTTTATTTCCAAACTTCACAGATAATACATATAAAACATATTGAACCTATTCCGGGCTCCGGAATCAAGATACGGGCCCGATACCATAGTTTTCACATAACATTTCATTTTTAAAAACCTTTATATTTTTCAGAAAAATATTTTCTTTAAAAATTCATTTCTCGGACTTGGGACCTTAGAATTCGATTTCGGGCATACGCCGAAGTCCCATATTTTCCTACGGACCCTCCGGGAACGTCAAATCACGGGTCCGGGTCCGGGTCCGGGTCCGTTTACCAAAAACGTTGACTGAAGTCAACTTTATTCAAATTTCTAATACAAAAATTATCATTTTTATCAATTTTCACATAAGGTCTTCCTGGCTACACGCCCGGGCTGCGCACGCAAATCGAGGTGATATAGAAGGAGGTTTTCACGACCTCGGAACATAGAATTAGATAGAATATACGGGATGACCCTTTTGGGTCATCACAATCTCCCCCTCTTAAACAAACGTTCATCCTCGAACGTGCTAAGATTCACTTTGAACTCATCCAATCACTGATTGCGCATTTCCAACACACACCCACGAGTGATCCCACGTCAGCCCATCCTACATAAGCCTGATGACACCATCACAACTGCCATATAGCCTTCTCATCATCATCAATAAGCCTCATACCTCAATTCCTCACTTTCTACTCATTTCCAAAAGACCCAATTCTAAATCCATGTCCGACATTAGCCTTAACTAGTTTCATCAACTCAGGTCTATGCCTATAAGGCACGGCCACACAACATAGAACATCATACATAGGCTCAATAGCACTTTTGATCACCATAACTACCCGAAATCAACTCAACATTGGCAATTAGTCCCACACATGGAAGAACTCTGTTTCTAAATCCCATAATACCGATAATGGTGCAATAAACACGAAGAATTCATCAGTAGACACCCGAATCAACGAGTCACAGCTAACACCACTGGGCACACATTCCGCAAACTGAACTAAAAAAGCACATAACGAAATGACTGAGTAGGAAAGGTAGAAGCATATAAAGGTACTATCAAACAAGCCCATAGGCATAACTCTCTATCAATACTGACTTACCAAAATCAATATAACAAGAGAGAAGCAAAGCATATGAACAAACCACAAGGATGCCATTCTGATAAAGATTCCACCGCGGTACTCAACCCGGTCCAAACATATCAAATCACAAAGAATCACGAGGGTCTCTCCCTCACGCTACGACACATGTCGAATATATATAATACCAATAGAGATCTCCCGCTAATTCACCTCGGCTAACAAAATCATAACGCTCACTTACTCACATCTCAATGGAGTATCAAATCGCAGCTCGAAAATAAAATACTCAGGAGAATCACATAAAGCTTACCACGAAGGACGACATGGACTCACTTCCAGTTTCACCACTAGCAAGGATGAATAAAACAATGATAGACACGGCTACTAATCATAGAATCTCCCAACAAGAGCAAGCACAAAAATAGATTGCAATACATGAAACTCACTCATATATGAGGCAACAAATAATGGGGAACTCGTCCTGACCAACATGACTATAGTGAAATACAATGGTACCCCACTTTAGCACATCAAGCCATACCTGGGTGATGATATCTGACACAGCGGCCTCTAGCCTACTATATGAAACACATCAATGGGTCGGGCATCCCCCTCTTAGGCGCCTTCTATCCACCTGAACACCCTGGCGTAGCTCTCCCACCTGAATCCTGGAACAATCTCTCACCCTGTGTCTAACATCTCCACAATGAAAACAATCTCTTAGCTGATGTGGTTGTGGAAAACATATGATACGGATCCTCTGAGACCCATGAGTATCTAAAACGCTCCCATGCGAACCTGGTAATGCAACTGAACTGGTTGACCCAAGATTCTCTACCGTGCCTGAGTCCCTCAATGAATCTATGGAATCGCCTCCTAACTGAAGCAAACAAGTGAGGTGTATACCTGGCCAACTCACTGAATCTGATGGCGTACTCCCATGGTGACATAGCGCCTTGACGCAACTGCTCAAACTCCGTGCGTTGTACATCCCGATGGAACCGAGGTGCAACCTCCCTCGAAACATCTTCAAAAAATGAATCCATGCTAGTAAAGCTAACTCGTTCAGGCTACCCCAACTCATATGCCGCCACCACTGATCAATCCACTACTCTGGACCTGAGACGTGACAAACGTAATCCCGCTCGTCTCTACAATACCCGAAGTGTGAAGAATATAGTGACACTCCCCCAGTAAAGCCCGGGGCACCATCTGCCGCCAATCCACTGAAAGATAGAAAGGTGGTACTTCTTGTACCTCTCAAGTCCAAGGTATTCTTCCTCCGATGCTACTGCCCTAACCACGGGATGAACTGAAACCACATATCGTGCAACCATGGCAACTGGAACCTGGCATATATGATCTCACTGCTCTGTAGTGTAGACGGTGGGAGTCTGAACTCCTCCCCTGATCTGTGAAGCAACTGGCGCACTATAATCAACCCTGCCTGGGCCGATGTACCAATTGTATTCAAAACTGCGCTCAGGTCTCCTGAAATCCGACGTAGCAACAAGCACCCCCAGTACCTGTCCCCTAACTAGAGCTACTGGCGACTCCTCAATGGTTGCTCTGGTAGGCATCTTAACTGCGGCACGTTCTCCTTGTTGGCCTCTGTCTATGACCCTTGCGACATTTGCTTCACGATAACATCATCCGAAACTGCCGCTCGTGCCCTCACCATCGGTGAGAGAATGGAACAATAATTTCAAACTTCAAGATCAATAAACTTGCACGATAGGAATGAAGGAAGTGAAATTATCCTGGTAGTTCCGTAGCCTCTCGAAGATAAGTACAGATGTCTCCGTACCAATCCGCAAGACTCTACCAAACCCGCTTATGACTCGTAGCACCTATGAACCTAGAGCTCTGATACCAACTTGTCACGACATAAATTTTCCTCCGTTGGGTATCGTGATGGCACCTAGTCTTAGGGACTAAATAAGCTTAACATTTCCACTGAACAATAACAATAATAAAGGAATTTTAAAATTTTCGAAATTGAAGTCTTGACAGAGTTTAAAATTTCCCAAAAGCCGGTAGATACAAGTCATAATCTCTACGAAATCTTTCTATCAAATCCAAATACAACTGTCTAGGAATAAGAAAGTACATTTGAATAGAATTAAAACAGGAAGGTGACTTCGAAGGCTGCGAACGCAGCAGCAGGTTACCTTGAGTCTCCTCAGCAACAATCTGCGCAGCTACCAACAACAATAACCTGAAGCTGCACACAAAAATGTGCAGAAGTGTAGTATGAGCACAGCATAGCGGTGCCCAGTAAGTATCAAGACTAACCTCAGTGAAGTATTGACGAGGACTAGTCAAGACACACCAGTCTAATAGGTAAAAAGGCATAGATGTATAAATTACCGAACCAAAATATCTATCTAAAGATTTCTCAATGTAATTAACGATACGATCGAATAATGCGAAAGAGAATTCAATAATCACGATCAACGGACAACATAATAGAAATACACAAAGAGAATGGAAAGGATGCAATCCAAATGGCGGGAATTACAACCCAATAAAAACACAAGCAACTCAGCACTGCATCAATTTATTCACATCAGGCCTTAGCCAATAACTCAATAAAACTGGACAAACCTTCGAGTGAAAACCTTAAATTGTGAGTTCATTTTGAAAACTTTAAAGATATAATCATTTCGGAATAGAGAAATTTTTTATTTGAAACATACTTTCTCTGAACATATATTTATATATTTTTATAAAGAGAAACCTTTATAACATAGTCTCTTCAAATACGTGGTGTTCAAATATACTTTCCCAAATACTGCTCTTTCAAGTATCATCAAAATACGTGATGTTCAAAATATATTTCCCAAGAACTGCTCTTTCGAATATCATCAAAATACGTGATGTTCAAAATATATTTTCCCAAGTACTGCTCTTTCAAATATCATCAAAATACGTGATGTTCAAAATATATTTTCCCAAGTACTGCTCTTTCAAATATCATTATTCTGCAAGACAAATGCTTTTCAAATATACTTTTCAATATATATATTTATACCTTTCGATCCAATTCTACTATAACATAAAACTACCGGAACTCAGTCCGCAACTCAGAATTTTGCAATGCAATACAGGGGGAAAGCTCCTGGATCTCTGTCCGTAGTGCCAATTTAAAAATGCAATGCAGTACGGGGGATAAGCTCCCGGATCTCTGCCTGTAGTCCCAATTAATATATGCGATGCAATATAGGGGGAAAGTTCTCGGATCTCTGTCCGTAGTCCAAATTTAAATATGTGATGCAGTACAGGGGGAAAGCTCCCGGATCTCTATCCGTAGTCCCAATTTAAATATGCAATGCAGTATAGGAGGAAAGCTCCCGGATCTCTATCCGTAGTCCCAATTTAAATATGCAATGCAGTCACTGAGGAAAACAACCAGAATGCGACAGGAACAACATATATTGCCACAACCAGCGCGAAAGCAAACAAGGTCGAATGCAAAGTGCGATGAGCAAATCTATACAAAGACTTAAATCAAAAAAGTGGTAACAACTAGCTCATAAGAAGTATCCACTGAGAGGAATGCCAAGCACAAAGAGAGAACAACATAACGAGGGGAAAACAAGTCAATTATGGAAACGATTCTACATATTCAAGTTCACAACTAAGAAACCAAATCATCCCGACAAGGGAATCAACTATAAACAATCTCACTTAGACAATTAGCTTCACCGAATAAACTCAGTTTGAACAAATGCTGAGTAAATAGGCAACGTCAAAGAATACTATCAACACGGGCGGTCATCAATTAAACCTATGTAGTACTTAAGAGGAAAAATCATTTAAGTCACAAGGTACGACTCACGGGCATGCTTGACCAACATATAGATATTCCAATTCCTTGTTAGACATTTATAGAGCGAGATTATACTAGTTCTAGTCACATAGGCAGCATATGAAGGAAGACATAGCATGACGGTAGGAAAAACAAAGTCTTCATTTAAGTCAATTAAGATCTTATAAGAAACAAGGAATGCTAGGCAAGTACTTCTAATTTGAACAGGAAGAGTTGAGACTAGAAATCAGGAATTCGGATATAACAAGTTCAATTCATATACGGCGAGCATAAGGACCTAAAAATCCCTAAAGGGAAATCTATTTGCAAATAAGTTCGAGTACACACACGTCACCTCGCGTACGCGGGCTACAATCAACATAGAAGACTCAATCCTAAGGGGTAGTTCCCCCACACAAGGTTAGGAAGACTCCAAGAATCCAAATCAAGCCTCTAGCACCGCTTTCCTTACGAACTCGAATCCAAATCAATCGTATCTAGACATAATCGACTCAATAACATCAGTAAATGCTAAACAATTCAATTTAAATGCCTAATTATTAATTTCCCAACATTCTTCCAACATTTCCAAAAATTGATCCCGGGCCCGCTTGGTCGAAACACGAGGTTCGGACCAAAACCCGATCACCCATTCACCCACGAGCCCGAATATATAATTTTTTTTTAAATCCGACCCCAAAACAAGGTCAAATTTCCAATTATTCAAAAAGCCCTAACTCTACAAAAAAATCCCAATTTCTACCTTTGATTTCATGTTTTTAGGCCTAAAATCTAATAGATGTTGATGAAAATGGAAGGAAATGAGTTAAAGATTACTTAACAAAAAGATTATGGTGAAGAAGCTCTTCAAAAATTATCTATGGGGTTTGGAGAAGAAGAGGGTTTATGAATTTAGAAATCCCGAAATGGTTCTGTTTTTAGACTTAGAAATAACTGGGCGATCTTACTCAGTGCGATCGCGGTACATGCAGTGCGTTCGCACAGGCTATCTTAATCTTCCTTTCGCGATCGCGCCCCAATTGGTGCATTCGCACAGGCTTCGCACCACCCAGACCCCACACTACCCTGTGCGTTCGCACTCCCTTGAGTACGTTCGCATTGGGTCTTCTCCCTATAGGTCCGCATTCGCACCCTTGGGGTTGCGTTCGCATAGAGTAAAGTTTACCCAGACCCCCAGACCTCACACTACCCTGTGCGTTCGCACTCCCTTGAGTGTGTTCGCATAGGGCAATTACCTGGACACTAGCAATAGAAATAAAACACCAGATTTTTACCACGTTTTGCACTCCGACACTTACCTGGAACTCACCCGAGCCCTCGGGACTCAAAAACAAATACACATACAAACTCATAAATATCCTACGGACTTATTCAAGTAATTAAACCACCCAAATAACATCATAAACATCGAATTAAACCTCAAAATCTATAGAAATTCTCAAAAATTTCATAAACTTCAAATTTTGCATTTAAGGTCCGAATCACGCCAAACGAAGTCCGTTTATTTCCAAACTTCACAGATAATACATATAAAACATATTGAACCTGTTCCGGGCTCCAGAACCAAGATACAGTCCCGATACCACAGTTTTCACATAACATTTCTTTTTCAAAAACCTTTATATTTTTCAGAATAAAATTTTCTTTAAAAATTCATTTCTCTGACTTGGGACCTCGGAATTCGATTCCGGGCATATTCCCAAGTCCCATATTTTCCTACGGACCCTTAAGGACCGTCAAATCACTGGTCCGAGTCCGGGTCCGTTTACCAAAAACGTTGATTGAAGTCAACTTTATTCAAATTTCTAATACAAAAATTATCATTTTTATCAATTTTCACATAAGGGCTTCCCGGCTACACGTCCGGGCTACACATGCAAATCGAGGTAAGATAGAAGGAGGTTTTCACGACCTCGGAACACAGAATTAGATAGAATATACAGGATGACCTTTTTGGTTCATCACACTTGTCCAGATTCATCTTCAAAATTACACTTGCATGAAGTTGTTTCACCTTGAAGCTAAAAACTTCATGCTAATGTTGCATGAAGTTGTTTCATGTTGAAGCTAAAATTTCATGCTAATATAGCATGAAGTTGTTTTACATTGAAGCTAAAACTTCATGCTAACGCATGCTGAAGTTATTTATCATGCAGTCTACAAATTTGTCATGAGTTTTATCCGAAACTTCAGTCTAAACATGCTGAAGTTATTTATCATGCAGTCTACAAATTTGTCATGAGTTTTATCCGAAACTTCAGTCTAAACATGCTGAAGTTATTTAGTTCATTTGCGAAAACTTGAGACTAAACATGCTTAAGTCTTTATCCTGCAGTATGTAATTTTCTAATGAATTTTTGCTAGTGCATGCTGAAATTATTTAGTTCATTTGTTAACTTCATACTAAACATGCTTAAGTTATTTAGTTCATTTGCTAAAACTTTAGACTAAACATGCTTAAGTTATTTAGTTCATTTGCTAAAACTTCATACTAAACATGTTTAAGTTATTTAGTTCATTTTCTAAAACTTCATGCCAAAACATGCTGAAGTTTTGTCCTGCAGTCTACAGTTTTGTCAATAGTCCTAAAGGGAAAAATCGTCTTTTTAAAACGCTTTTAACAACAACAAAAATGGGTATGGATGCAAACGGAATAACAAAACGGGTATAAGTTAAAAGGGGGCGACCAAATAGGGCGTCCCATGCAATTTTTATTACTTTTTCTTTGTAATATTTCAAGTTTATTCTTCATATTATTGGTGCATAACATAATAAAATAATAAAAAACTATACAATTGTAACGATCCGGCCGGTCGTTCCGAGAGTTTAGCCCGTTTCCTCCATTTCTGCTTCATTATATGTGATTCAGCTTCATTTATGTGTGTTGGGTCGGTTGGTTCAGGTTCAGAGTGGTCATGGTGAGAATTGAGGCACTTAGTCTCTTAAAGTAGCCTAATAGTTGAAAAAGTCAACTGAGAGTTGACTTATTGGTAAACGACCTCAAAATGCGGATTTTATGACTCGGATAGCTTCGTTTGGTGATTTGGGACTTAGGAGTGTGTTCGGAATGAAGTTTTGATGTCCGATGTAGAATTAGGCTTGAATTGGTGAAAGTTAATTTTTGGCGATTTTCGGTCGACAATGAAAAATAGGCTATCGGGGTCGTAATGGAATTCCAGAAGTTGGAACAGTTCCGTAATGTCATTTTGGATATATCTGCAAAACTTCAGGTCAATCGGAGGTGTTTTGGTTGGTTTCGACATCGTTGGCGAAATTTAGAAGTTTCAAAGTTCATAGGTTTGAATTTGATGTTATTTTGGTGTTTTCGTGTTGTTTTTGGTGTTTCGAAAGCTCGACTAAGTTTGAATGATGCTATGGGGTTTTTGGTATGTTTGGTTGAGGCCCCGAGGGGCTCGGGATTGATTTCGGATGGTTGACGGGGGTTTGAACTTGGGAAATTTGCAGCAAATGGTTGTTGGTGTAAAGCTACTGATGTGGCCGCACCTGCGGATGGGCAGCCGCAGGTGCGATGCTGCAGGTGTGAAGGTCCATGCGCATGTGCGAAAGGAGGCTAGGCAGGAGGAGTCCGCAGGTGCGAAGAGTTGGCCGCGCTCGCGAAGCCGCAGGTGCGGAGAAGAGATCGCAGGTGCGAGAATTTGGTCTGTTAGTGGGACTTCGCAGGTGCGCACCTGGGACCGCAGGTGCGAGGAAAGGTCCGCAGGTGCGGATTAACTGGGCAGAACAATATAAAAGAGTGCCTCAGCGAAATTTTGGTTATTCTTCTATTGTTACATGCGGGTGGAGCTTATTTGAGAGCAAATTGAAGAAAGAATTTGAGGGTCTTCAGTGGAGGTAAGTTCCCGGATTATAAAAGTCGTTTCTATGATATTTTGTTCGGATTAGGCTTGTAATTTGAAGAAGTAAAGTAGAAAAAGTTTGAAAAAAAGGGAGGAAAAATTTGGAAATTTCTTTTGGCAATTTTAGTGGACAATTGTGGTCCGATTTTGATGTTCTTGGTATGTACGGACTCGTGGGAGGATAAGGGTTCTTGTGATGTAATTTATATCGGATATCGAGACGTGGGCTCGGGGATCAGGTTTGGCCGAATTTCGAGATTTTTGTATAAATTGATAGTTTTCGATTGGGTTGTGTTCCTTTAGCATATATTGATGATGTTAAACTGGTTTTGGTTAGATCCGGAGCAATAAAGAGCCAATTTGAGGGGCAAGAGCATCGCGGATTAGTGTTGTGGACCGGTGGAGGTAAGTAATGGTTATAAATCTTTTCCTGAGGGTATGAAACCCCGAACTTCATATTTCCCACTGTTTATAGAATGGCGCACATGTCGGATGACGAGTATGTGGCGCGCACTGATTTTTGGATTGGACTTAGTCCTCTCCGCGGAAACTATTGAGTTGCGTATTTTACTCTAAATCATATGTTAAACTGTGTTCTAAAGATTATTGTTATATTTGGGCTATAAGCCATGTTTGGGGCCTCGTGTCGACTTGTTTAGACCCCTTGGGGGCTTTTTACTGCTATTTCCTCACTGTTTATTGATGATTTACACTCAGTCACATTGTGCTTACCGTTTTCGAAACTCAGCCTGGTTTACACTATTTTAAGATATAAAATGATATTTTGGGTCGAGTATCCCGTTTTACTGATACGCCCGGGGGGCTTTTGAGAGAGTCTGACTGAGTGAGGCCGAGGGCCTGATTTGTGAGGATATGATACGCCACGAGGTGGCTTGATATTAGCGCTTGGGCTGAAGGAGCCCCTCTGGAGTCTGTACACATCCCCAGTGAGCGCAGGTACCTACTGAGTGCGAGTGTCGAGTGCCGAGTGACGAGTGATTGGGAGGCATGAGTGACTGTGAGGTATGCCTGAGGGGCTGATTATGAGTGACTGTGAGGTATGCCCGAGGGGCTGATTATGAGTGACTGTGAGGCATGCCCGAGGGGCTGATTATGATACATGTTTTTGCCCGAGGGGCTACTTATGATTTTACCACTTTCACTCTGAACTTATGAAATATGTTTTGCCCGAGGGGCCTTTTTATGATTTTCAGCATTTTTACACTAAACTTCTTGAAAGTTATGTTGAAACTATCGGCAAGTATATTTCCAATGATTTTTACTGAAATCGGCTTTTAAGCGTGATGATTTAACGTATACATTGTTGGAAAGAAAGGTTGTGCTTATTGTGAATTGATGGATTGATTTTATGTGTTTCTTGCTGCTCAGACCTGATTTATTTTCATTACTACTGAGTTGGTGTACTCACATTACTCCATGCACCTTGTATGCAGATCCAGGTGTTAGGGCAGGGTGAGCTATGTATCTGTTCCAGAGATTTCTGGGAGGTTTGCGAGGTAGCTGCATGCGTCCGCAATCCCTCTCTCTCTCTCCTGCTTATTGTTATAGAATTTATTTTCTTTTGAATTGTATATTTTATGTAGATGTTCATGATCGATGATTCCGGGATCTCGGGGGTTGTATTTAATATTCGGTATAGCTTTAACTGTTTTATAAATATTTAAAGGAAACCTTTTTGGGTTATCAGTTTAATTAAGATGTAAATGAAAGCTTATTATGATTTGAGTGTAGTTTTGACTGGCCTAGTTCCACAATAGGCGTCATCACAACTGGCTTAAATTTAGAATCGTGACAATAATTTATTTAAATAATATAATCAACAAAATGACACGATATAATATAATACATCATAATATAATATATTACGAAAGGATACGTAACAACCATCCGAACAAGAAAGTGAGAATTGAGATGGTTTTTGTTTATCGGCCGTGACATGTCAATCCAGTAGAAACAAGATGTAAGAATTGAGATTTTTTTGTTTACAGGTGTTGACATGTCCGTCCCGTAGATACATGTTTAAGGTAAAGTGAGATACCAGTTAGGCTTTACCTTTTAAGTGTATATATCTGAGTCATGCTCTACGGTCTACATTGGTTCCCTTGTGCTACATAAAATTTCGTCAGCAGGCAGCAGCTTAGAATTGGGAACATGAAGAAAAGGAATCTTTACACACCATTTATATTTATTATTTATTTTTTCTAATTATATAAATTATAAATAATTATATACATATAATACATAAATTACAAAAATATATTACTCTTTCACCGGCTATTTTTAATTTAAGCAACACTATTTGAATTAATTCTTCGAAGAAAAAGGAGCAAATAGGAAGTAATTTTTATTAATGCGTTTGGTCCCGACGCTGATTATAAACTTTTTACTGGATGCATGTATTAATGTACCACACCTCAATATATAAACATATCAATCCCTAGAGCATTATTTAAGTCGAAGTGATCATATGATTTTTGACAGGAGACATTCGAATGACTTAAATAGGGTGGAATGGATATTAATGGTGATTACCAACGTGAAGGCAACGGAGGCTCTATTCCTATTTGAAAATCCCAAAATAGGCTAAAGTTATACGCCCGCTCTTCCTCGGAAACTGTCACAATTTTATGCAGTTAGCTACACATTTCCTCATGGTCCAAAGTCCAAACTAGCTAATTTAATTTTATTGATATGCAGGGAAATTTCGTTGCCCAATTGAAGTGCCATTGTTCATGTTCTTGCTGCTGCCATTTTCTGCGCATTACATAGATATTAAAAAAAAACTATCAAGAAAATTCTCTCATATATTTGGTGTTTCTTCACTTCTTCTCATTAGTTGTTCTTATTTAATACTCCTCCAACTCCCCAAAAGAATTGCATTTTTTTATGAGTGAAACAATTTTTTCACAAGAAATTTCAACTTTTTTAAAAAAAATGTTTAACTATGAAATTATAAGTTATTACACTTTTGGTATAATTCTTCAATATATAAATCTCTTTCAAAAATTAAAGAAATCAATGTCCAAATTTAATTAAGTAATCAACGTCTGAGTTCAAGATTCAGACGCACTGGCCAAGTTTAGACAGGGATGAATGTAGTGTTAATATTAGGGTTCATCCAATTTCACTAAATAAGTATAAAAATAATTTCTAACCGAGTAAATCAAATCAGTACATCAACATAGAATCTTAAATTCGAACTCATAAAATTCAAATTGTGAATTCACCTCAACTTTTAAAATTATATAAAATACCAATAGCACGAAACCGGTGAAATTTCGTCCATAATAAATGTTTACATGTAGAACAATCTTTTATCATTAAGAAGCATTTCAACTTACAAAACTTGGTGCTTTAATTTATATGCAGAGATCAAGAAATCATGCCCTGTGCTTTAATGGCACCGAGAGTATTACACTTTGTTCTTTTCTCTTTCTATCAAGTAGCTCATAGTTTAGTTTAATTCTCTAGGCATTGAGTGCAAATTACACAAAAAGCTAAACTTAAGGTGAAAAGGTAAAAGAAAATTAAACCGTTGATTATCCCACATTGGGATGAAGGTTCATGTTGTCTTCCTGGCTTTGAAAGAGTCATGACAATGTCATGAAGTAATGGATCAGCAGTTTGTTTATTCTAAGCTAACACAAGTACATAAAAAATATTATTACTATTTCATTAACCCTAACATATGGTGGTATCAATGTGTGAGTGAACAACTTTGACCTATATAAAACTAAAAGAGGAAAATATTATTTTAATTTTTTTCCTTTCTTGACATAAAGAATAATTTGGAATCTAATGTCCTCCTTGAAAATCAAAATATTTACTTTAAATCCTTATATCCAAATCAAACGGCGCCTCTCGCGTTGACGGAATAGTTAAACAAAAATACGTAATTAAATGTCCAATTTGACTTGCTAGTCTAGTCAGATTATTAAAGAAAATCTGTACCTTAATCTCCATCCCCTCTTTCGTGCGTAATCTCCATATTTATGTAGTTAGACTGTTATAGTTCCACTTTTGATAGTATGTATAATTTTTAGAAGCAATATTTTTCTCAAATGCTGAATTATCAGTTATCACTTTCGGACGCTAAGCTCGCTTGGTCTATTCATTTGTTTGTGATCTCAAAGCAAAAGTTAAATTGCACGCTATAGTTCACCTCCCAATCTTTATTGAACTTTTATTTAATACTAGTATAAACTAGCTAGTACATAGTCATATTCATGGCTGTGTGTACTAGTATGACTAGTTAGTTTTTTCCTTTTGACAAAAGGGAATTATTAAATGCTTGGCTGAGATTGCGTGTAACAATTCGGTCCGTCGTTACGTAGAACCTGCATTATAATTTTTGTTATTGACTTATCGTAGGTTGGTTATTATATATTTGATGTATTAGAGTTGGTAGGCTTGAAATCGAATGGTTGTGGTGAGAGTTCAGTCCTTTAGTCTTTAAAAATAGCCTTAAAATGGAAAAAGTTGACTTATTGGTAAACGACCTCGGAATGCAAATTTTATGGCTCAGGTAGCTTCGTTAGGTGATTTGGGACTTAAGAGTGCGTTCAGAATAATTTTGTGATGCCCGATGTAGAATTAGGCTTGAATTGGCGAAAGTTAGTTTTGGCGATTTCCGATCGGCAGCGGAAAATAGGATATCGGGGTCAAAATGGAATTCTGATAGTGGAAACAGGTTCGTAATTTCATTTTGGTTGTGTCTGCAAAATTTCAGGTCAATCAGAGTTGTTTTGGATAGTTTCGGCATCGTTGGTGGATTTTAGAAAATTGAAAGTTCTTAGGCTTGAATCTGATGTAATTTTAGTGTTTTGATGTTAGTTTTGGTGTTTTGAGAGTGCAACTAAGCTTGAATGATGTTATGTGACGTGTTAGTATGTTTGGTTGGGGTTCCGAGGGGCTCGGGATTGATTTCGGATGGTTAACGGGAAGTTCGGAGTTGGAAATTCCAGCGAAAAGCTACTGGTATGGAATCACAGTGATTTCCGCACCTGCGGAAGTTTGGCCGCAGGTGCAGGCCCGCAGGAGCGAAAGAAGGCTCCGTAGGGGCGAGATTTGTCCAGTCAGGGAAAAGTCGCAGATGCGGATAGGGGGCCGCACCTGCGAAGCCGCAGGTGCGGAGTCTGGTCGTTTAAGGAAAAGTCGCAGGTGCGGTTAGTGGGACCGCAGGTGCGTGAAATGGTGCGCAGGTGCAGAAACCCCTAGACAATATTAAAATAAACCCTCTGTGACTTAAACTCTTTTTACACCATTTTTATACGGACAGAGAGCTTTGGGGGCGATTTTTGAAGAGGGAAATCAGTGTTCTTCTTTGAAGGTAAGTGTTTTGATTATTAAAACTCGTTTATGGGTGATTATAGAACACAATCTCAACATTTAATTTATGAAAATCAGTAGAAAAAGGTGGGTTTAGGGATTGAGATTATGAGACCTTTAGGGATTTGTTTGAGGGGTCAAACGAACTCCGATTTTAGTCTTCTTTATATGTACGGACTCATGAGATGATGAAGAACAGTTTTGTATAAAAAATTTTGAGTTTCGGGATGCGGGCCTGGGAGTCGGGTTTTGACCAATTTCGGATTTTTGAGCTAAATTTGATATTTTTCTATTGGAATTTATTCCTTAAGCATAAATTGATGATAAAAATCTGAACTTGGTAGATTTGGAGCCTTCGAAAGTTTATACGAGAGGCAAGCATGTTGTGGAATAGTTTTCGGGCTAGTTTTGAGGTAAGTAATGTCTTTAAATCTTGTCCTGAGGGTATGAAACCCCGGACCATGCACCTTTTTTTTCACGGGTTTTGGAATGTAAGGAACTTTGGAAATATATTCCCTATTTAAGCGACTATTGAGTTGCAAAACCGATTTTTAAGAATATGCTTAATTAGTATTATTTTATTATGATATGATTTGGGTTGTAAGCCGCGTTTGGGGCCTAGTGTCGATCTGTTTTCATCTTGGAGGTTGTGTTTACTATATTTTCCTCACTGATATGTTATGATTTTCCACTCAGTCTTTTCCTGATAGAGTATTTTGATACTATTTATTGAAAAATGAAACATTGTTTTTGGGTCGAGAACCCGATATAATTATGGCCTGAAGGGAAAATTGAGAGTGTATGACTGAGTGAGGTTGCGGGCCTATATGGTGAGGATGTTACGATAGGAGTGTGGTTGCTGGCCAATATTATGAGTGATTTATGCCATGATGTGGCTTGTTTATAGCGCTTGGATTGTAGGAGCCCCTCCGGAGTCTGTACACACCCCCAATGAGCACAGGTTCGTAATGAGTGATGCCCGCGGGGCTTATGCTGAGTGATTGTGAGGATGCCTGATGGGAAATGGTTACGATAAATGATTTTAGCCCAAGGGGCAGTTTTATGGAGAATTTTTACTAAGTTTTTGAACTATGATTTACTTCGTTTTCAAACTAGTTTTTACTGAGAATTTTACTGAGATATACTGATATTACACTTGTTTCAAAGGATTTATGGAACTGATTTCGAACTTATTATTTGATGAATACTACATGGTGACTTAGTGTTTTTTTTACTGGGTTGTGAAAATTGTGTATCTGTACTGTGTGTTTTGGGAGGTTTTGTTTAGAGTTGTCAGATATTTATTGGGGGCGCAAAGACTTAAAGTACCTATATTATATTTTGTTTGTTGTTATTATTGATATTGAACTGTTATAATATGAACAAGCGAGTAGTAATGAGGTGGTTGTCTAGCCTAGTTCCACGATAGGCGCCATCACGTCATGTTAGGATTTGGGATCGTGACAAGTTGGTATCAGAGCTCTAGGTTACATAGGACTTAACGGTCATGAGCAGGTTCAGTAGAGTCTTGCGGATCGGTGCAGAGACGTCCCTACTTATATTCGAGAGGCTGCAGAACTCCTTGGAAACATCTATATCTTTCTGAACTCTTTCGTGCCAATCTATTGATTCTTGAAATCTAAACTTATGTTGTTTCATTCTCTCACAGATGGTGAGGACATGCAATACCGATCAGGGTGACCAGGCACCAGCCAGACCCACCAGGGGTCGGGGCCGTGGTAGAGCTGGGGGACCTGCCCGTGCAGCAGTCGGGACAGTGCCACAGGATCCCTCTATCATTCAGGATAGGTCCCCGCCGACATTGCTCCAGCGAGACAGGCTCAGGCACCTACTGTGCCTATTGTTATTCCGGGTCTTCAGGAGACCCTGGCTCAGATGTTGACAGTGTGTTCCAATTTAGCTCAGGCAGTGGCTATGACCACTACTACCAATGCAGCTTAGGCCGGGGGAGGCAATCAGACTCCAGCTGCCGGGGCACCTAAGCCAGTTGTACGAGGTATTCAGGCACCGGGAGCAGCCCCAGATCAGCCAGTTGATCCGGTTCAGGGTTATGTGGTCCCTGCTATGCCTGAGGATGAGCAGCGTAGGTTGGAGAGGTTCAGCGGACTTCAGCCTCCGACTTTCAGCGGTACAAAGGGTGAGGATTGATGCGAGACTAAATTGCATATTTAACATGTGATATACCTTACATTTTATGCGCATTAATGATAAAAATACACTTGTTATGTGCTTAATGGA
>ML335977.1:0-11548 GCA_005239505.1 Nicotiana paniculata
TGATTAAGACAATTGCATAATTTCTAAGAAGAAGGTATAAGTTATACCGGTGTTAATTATCCCACCTTCTATAAGGTATAAGTTATCCCAGTGTTAAAATTAACACCAGGATAACTTATACCTGGTTTGCTACCAAACAGAGTATTAAAGTGGTATTAAATTTTTGTACCACCATTATACCTTCTTATACCTCATACCAAACGACTCCTAAGTTTGTTGAAGTTCAAAGTTACCTCTATTTTCTCATATACTATATACTACTCAACCAGTTCCACCACATACATACGCAATCCCATTAGCCTCTAAAATTAGGAAATAATAGAATTAAAAATTATATTATTGTAGCCAATAAATTGTTTCCAATATGATGTTTTTTGAGCTGGTATGGTACCTAAACCCAACAAACGAATTTAAATTATGTAAAAATTGACCAATTCCCCTCAGTGGTGGCATCCCTTCCATGGATCCAGTCGGTGAGCAATATTCTTAATTGGATACTAATTATTAAAATAATCTAAAAGGACAAGGCGTCATACTGTCATGGAAAAATATCTTGCTTAATTAAATAGTTATCTTCCTATGGACTGTGGAGTTTTGGCCGGCCTGGAGAGGAAACAGAAAAGGGGATGTGTATAAATAGTCATTAATAAAAGTTGTCTTTATTTTAAAGTTAATGTTTTAAATATATTTATTTTTTAGTTATTAGTTTAATGAATTTTTATCTGACTGGACGAAAATATCCTTATGCTATAACTTCTCAAGGAGGAGGTTGAACGTGATAGACATCCTTTGAAGGTATTTTTTTCATCTCATTCAATTTGACGTACTTTTATTGTATCCAATTTATCATATTTATAGGAATTAGCATAAGCTTTCACATTATACCTGATTCTAATTGATGATCATTAGAATATATAAAAGTATTTAAATTAAATCTGGTTTAGTAATACACAATTTATATTAAAATATAGACTAAAAATATTCCAAATAACTATCAAGAAAGCGAATAAAAATAAATTCATCTCTTAGTAGCAGTGAGATTTCAACTGCTAGAGTGGCAGTTGGGTTGATTAGAGGGAGTTGATGTTATTCAATTGCATAAAAGTATACTTATTTATTTGCTCATTGATTTTTTGTTAAATCATACGATTGCACTATCTAAGCAAGTTAGATAAGGACACTTGGTCCCTAGCTTTAAGTTTCAAGTTTAAAAGTTAAGGACAATAGGTCCTGAACTTCAACTTTCAAGTTTAAAAGTTAAGGACAAGCAGTCCTTAACTTCAAGTTTCAAGTTCAAAAGTTAAGGACAAGTCGTGCTTAACTTCATGTTTCAAGTTAAAAAGTTACGGACAAACAGTCCTTAACTTTAAGTTTCAAGTTTAAAAGTTAAGGACAATAGGTCCTTAGCTTATAGTTTTCAGTCCTTAACATAAAAGTTCAAGTTAAAAAGTTATAGGTGCTTAACTTATAGTTTTCAGTCCTTAACTTTGAGATCCAAGTCCAAAAGTAAAAAATACTTCGTCCTTAACTTTTATGAACACATTTAACTAAAAATTCATAAATACAGTTAATTTATGAATTCTAACGACTATTTTCATGAAATATCCTTATATAATCAAGCATATATACTTTTAAGGATGTGAACAGCTATAAAGTTTAAATACTCAAATTGATTACAGAATCATGCTATCTTAATCGAATAAGTACTTGCAGATTTTAGAATCCGGACATTATTATGTTTTTAAATTGATATCATATCTTACCTTTGATTGTTATTTGCTCACGTTTAACAATCGAAAGGTGTAACGAAGGATCAAACAATGTCTCCACGTTGATGAGCAACATGGAACATAGGACTCTCCTCTTAGCACATTTCAGCAACATGAAAGTTAACACAAAATTGAGAAGCATGCTAAATTGCTATTGAACGAAGCAAAAATCAAATGCTTTGATATCAAACCTTACCAAATTTTGCATGCAACTTTACAAAATAACACCTATAACAATTCAACCCAAGAAAATAAAAAACAAGAAGAAGTGACCATCATGCTAAACACCTCTAAACAAGATTCCTGCCATCTTTGATGAGTTGTGCTTGAGGATGAATAGAGGAAGCGAATAATATTTAAAATTAGTTTCAAGAATTTCCTGGTTGTAAAAGAAGGCGAAGAATGTACAAATGTACCAAATCCTATTGCTCCAAGTCCTCTTTGTTATCGACTTCAGCATTCCCACTACTAGTCCCTTGCCATGTCCAAACAATATCCTTCAAAGCAGGTCTAACTTCCTCTTCACAAAACTTGTTATACTCCAAGGTGTCGCCGGAGGACTTTAAGAACTCGACGACAGTAACCTCCGGTGCCACCTTAAACACCTCGGCGGTGACCAACAACCGCCCTTTCCGGCCTTCCTCGGGGCATTGCATCTTTAACTTGAATGGTTTTGACCTGTAAACCTTATACCTCATAACTTTAGCCATTTTCTCTAATTTCCTCATAACATCTCTAGCACAACTCCTTGAAGTGAACATGGATGATGCCTTCCCTTTGATCTCAAACAAACTAGACAAGTCAAAACCCGAGGACATGGACGAAATCAACTCGAATGCATTGAAAAATGCAGGGGATGAAGGTGATTTCCTAATGATTCCTCCTCCTTGCTTGCTGCTCATTCCCTCTTCATCCTCATTTTCTTCTTCTTTTTCTAGCTTTTGCAAGTCTTGGATCGAAAACGCCCTTGGAATTGTGAAACTCTTCCTAAACCATGGAACTCTCATTATACCTTGGACCGTTATCCTCCTTTCTGGATCAGCCATTAAAAGTTTAGATATCAAACGTCTTGAATCTACTGAAAACCACATAGGGAATTCGTAATCAGCTTTGTAAATCTTCTTATACATGTTCATCAAATTCTCATCTTGGAATGGAAGAAAACCAGCTAGAAGTACATACAAGATTACCCCACATGACCAAATATCAGCTTTTGCACCATCATATCCTTTCCTCCTTAAAACTTCAGGAGCAACATAAGCTGGAGTTCCACACTGAGTATGAAGCAAACCATCATTTCTACTCAATTGCTCATCAGGCAAAGCCGATAACCCGAAATCTGACACTTTCAACTCCTCATTCTCGTCGAGAAGGAGATTTTCGGGCTTCAAATCGCGGTGATAGACCCCTCGGCTATGGCAAAAATCAACAGCACTTATCAATTGTTGGAAGTACTTTCGTGCTGATTCTTCATTCAATTTCCCTTTGGATACTAATTTTGCAAAGAGCTCACCACCTTTAACATACTCCATTATGAAGAAGATTTTGGACTTTGTAGCCATAACTTCTTTGAGTTCTACAATATTCGGATGGCGAACGCGACGCATCACTGAGATTTCTCGTGTGATTTGCTCCATCATTCCTTCTTTTTGGACTTGGTCTTTCTTGATCACTTTTATGGCTACACTTTCCCCTGTTGATACTTCTTTCCCATAGTACACTTTTGCAAAAGTTCCTTTGCCTAATAGTTTTCCTATTTCATACTTTTCAAACAACAGTTGCTTCTCCTCCATATTACTATCAGATCTTTCAAAAAAGACTGTTTCTTTTTTTTGTTCTCTTTGGGAATTTCAATAAGATATGCTAGGAATCAAGAAAACGAGCACATTCACAAATTTATCATTTTGAGGATTCAAGAAGCTGCTGCGATAGAACAGAGGATGAAACAAGATTTTCCAAAATAATAAACCAGATTTTAGGAATTTAATGCCCTGATGTGACTTTTTAATATCATGGATTCCTTGAAATATTCAATGACAAATGGAAATTGGAATTAGAGGAAAAGACAGCTTGAGCTGTCTTTAACACGATATTAGTAATATGTTTTTGTCAAATATTCTAGTACTACTTAGCCAACATTTCCTGTCCTAATTTTTGAATGGCTTAAAGTTGAATTTTTAAAGTCAGAAGTTGTTAGCTGTCTACCTTCACCAAAATAACGACAATAATCATAATATATAAAGTAAAGTAAATTATATCTAAAATTAGTGATAGCATTTATTATTATTGTTATTAATTGTTATTGCAGTGCTGGAGTTGAACCAATATTAAAAAGGAAAGAGTGGGAGGTGCTTTAATTGAGGGGCACGAACTAGTGTGTGATTAAATAAGAGCTTAACGTGCATGAGAATGAATCAGTTGTTAGTACAATATAGTAAGATTTATTATACAAAACTTAGTAAAATCGCCTTTTTAAGAATTTCCTCCTTCACATTTATTTGGTTCAGATTTGGTGGACGTATTTCCTTGTTTCTTCCACTGCCAACTGTTCGTTTATATATTGTTTTCCTTTTAATTGATCCAGCCATTGTTTGGGTTTCCAATATCTGTTCAGTATGATCTGTTGGAGAAGATATTTTATACAATATGTAGTGTTATTATTTATTCATGGAGTATTATTCATTGCTGATAGTTGCATCAAACTTTTCTGAGTCTGTTTCTTTAGAATAGAAATGAAAGAGAAGAAAAAAGAAGGCAGAGTGATGTTTGGCTTAATGTATGCATATTTTGAAGTATATTACCTCATATTTTGCTCATGTCTCGTAGATTTGAGACGTATAATATAATAATCTGTGCTAATTTGGAGTATTTCTATATGTAGGAATCATTTGGATGCAATTTGGGACGAAAGTGCGCGAATTCGAGCGAAAATCGGACGAAAAGGCAAAAGTGCGAATTTGAGGGGCACAGGCAGCGTGGGACGCTACCTGTGGCGCACAAAACAGAATGTTGAAAAGTTGAGGGCCAGGGCCAGGACCTCACACTGCCCTGACACTCAAACGCAAACACATCCTAATTTGACTAGGACACGGTTATTTCGACCCTAAGACGCCCCCAACTCATATAAAAGCCAAGTTAAACCTATTTTGAGAGGGCTGAACGTTTTTTAGAGGAACTTTTGACCTAGAGAGAGAGCAGAGCCACCGTGGAGGCCGTGTTTCATCTTTTCTTCCACCTAACTTAGTAATTTTGATGTGTCTTTGTATGATTTGTTGTTTGGCTATCATGCCTATGTAGAGCTATACTTCACGTTCTAGGGTTGTACTTCTTTCATGACTATTGTTATTTAGACATTGATTTTGCTTCCTTGATTTATCATATTGGTTTATTTATTCAATCTTGCGCTTAATTATTTAATTGTTTGATCACCAAATGAATATTATCTACGAATCTAGAATTGAACTCGAAAGTGGGAATTCTAAATTGCATATACGATTGAGTAGAGCAAGTTCTTAAGCCTGGACATCGGGGAACGGATTCGCGGTTAGGATAGACATATACCTAGTTGCCTTGCTTGGTTGATGTACAGAAATTATAAATGTGTTCTTGCTAGTTCTAATTCCATAGACATATAGGCGTTAGGTTAGCTTGAATAGGTGTTGGTTCCAAACGCACACGCAAGTATACGTGGTCGACAAGTAATATAGGATTGTAAGTCCAGATATCGTACCCACATGGACTTGTGATTAACTATCAACTAAACTAAACCCAAACAACTAATATATTTAAACGATTCCTTTAGTATGAATATTTAACTAAAATCTAGAGTAACAAACTAAGAGATTAAGAGACAAGTTGGCGAAATTTTAGAGACGAATTCAATGAGAGACGATATTCTAGAGTTATGGGTTGACAAACAATCTCGTTGAGTTTTCGACCTAAATCGTCTTATCTGGTTTATTGATTGACGAGGTTAATATTGCTCGTAGCCTTCTCCCGAAGTACAACTCGCCTATTCAAGCTAACCTAACGCCTATATTCCTATAAAATTAGGATTAACAAGAACACATTAATAACTCCCGTATAATAACCAAACAAGGCGATTAGGTATATTCCTATCCTAACCGCAAATTCGCTCCCCTGAAGGGTTAAGATCTTGCTCTACCCAATCTTATATGCAATCTAGAATTCCCTCTCCCGAGTTCAATCCTAGATTCGTAGATAGTATTCAATTGGTGATCAAGCAATCAAATAATTAAGCGCAAGATTGAATAAATAAACCAATATGATAAAANCTAATAAACTATAAAATTAAAGGAAGAGAAGAGAAGAAAAACTAAGTAGAAGCCTCCTTCAAGAATGGTGTGTGTTCCTCCACATCCATCCCCCCTCAAGTTGTGTTTTTGGGTCTATTTATATGTTAGGGATAAACCCTAAACGTGTAGGAGACTTCTATTCAAACCGGGAAACACTTAAAATATTTAAAAACTCGAATTTGACCGGATCAGGGGCCAGGCGTTACAGGCCAAATGCCTGGATAACGCCTTGCCAGGCCTGGCGTTTTGGCCCAAACACCCCTTAAACGCCTAGTCATGCCAGGCTTTATAGCCCAAACGCCCGGCTATAGCCTGGTATGACCAGGCTTTACAGCTCAAACGCCCGGCTAAAGCCCCGGTCACTCCTTTTCGACTTTTGAACGTATTTTCAATGTTTATGCTTCTTTTCAACTCGGCTTCCGTTTCCAATTCACCTACACATAACCCCACCCCCATTAGGCACATACGACGTGTATTTTTATCATTAACGCACATAAAATGTAAGGCATATAACGTGTTAAACCATGAATTCTAGCCACACATCAACACCCCACACTTAGAATCTTGCTCGTCCTCGAGCAATGGGACAATCTACTACCCTTTTAAACGTACCAAGTTCATTATCAAGGAGTATTTTACTTTTCAATTACACACCTTACCCCTTAACTATGATCGATACCGGCAATCAAGCATGAACATACAAAGTTTCACATTCTTTCCCTTCTTTAAACATGCCCAAGTATAACAATTTAATCAATCATACCAACAACCTAATCGCAACCACCCAACCTCAAGAGTCAACTTGCAACCACTAAGCCCTCTCAATTCACGCACCTACCCAACAAGAAAGTTTACAACATTCCCAATCGCTCATGAGATCATGTGCCCTCACCAACAAACAAAAGAGTGAATATAAATAGTTCATACATTCAAATATGCTTTTGAACATAATTTAAGGACATCACACAATTGAACAAATTCTCTCACTCTCACAAAGAATTCATATGCATCCCGTGGTCGTACCATAAGCTTGCCCGTAGTGTAGATCTCCACTAATTCAAGTTAGCCAAATCTAGGATCAATTAGGACTTTTAAGGCTGTAATGTAGGCTAAGGGACGAGTAGGATATATTTAGGAATAGTGACTAACCCTCCTAAGCACTTTAATACACTACCTTCACAAATCAACACATGTTCTTCTCAACCAATTCATATTCAACATAACCCCTTTTCAATTAAGCACTTATATATTTTCACTAGCACACATTAATAAAAATTTGGAGGTGTGTATCTTTTTGTACATACTTTTACTATAATTTTTTTTCTTACTTTCCTACACACACTCCATACATGAAGATTCAATGGCTAGTGACTTTTGAATACAATTTATGTGCACCAACGGGCCCTTCCATGGCTCCACTCAAAAGTTAATCCCCAATATCTCACCTTACTTCTTTTAGCGACTAAGTGCCTTAGGAGGAAAAGGTGCAAAAATCTCAATTTAAGAACAAAATAGGGGTATGGCTTGTGATGTGGGTACCAAAGAAAAGGCCAAACGGCTCAAAGGGCTAGCAATGGTAATTTTTAATTCTTATGTGACAAGCACATCTATGATCAAGCAAGAAAATGCCTACGTCATCTCCTAAACTAGCATAACCTACAATTTCGCTTTGATTAACACACGGGGCAAGTTCTAGACTACACAGGATAGCATAGAAAATCACTAAACCTCACTCACACATTGCACATGACTCAATCACAACGGTTTTATTCAACTCTCAAGTCAAGCAAGCACACAAAATTGAAAGAATTAAGCAATATTACACTATGTAGCATACAAGTCAAACAACTGAGATAAGGCGTCACAAAATAGGCTATTTATTTTTCTCAGGCATCACATGTTAAACCAAATATAAGGGAAAGCAGAATGTATGTCATAACCTAATATGCCAGCACCAAACATGTCATAGGGTATTTCTAAGAGTAACTCAGTTCCTTCCTAACTTCTCTAAAAAAATACTTTTTAAAATACCCGGTTCAAGCTACACCCTTGGAAAAGAACCGATGCCCAAAGAAAAACTAAGAGATACTACCTAACTATCCTAAAAAAAATAAAAAAATCTTTTTGGTGTTTTTAAATCGGACTTTATCCCTCAAGAAAATTGTCCAACAGATCCATCGTTGGGAAAAATCCGAGTTTTTTTTCTTTCTAAAAAAAAAATTATTTTATACAATTACACTTCAGAAAGTAGCTTCCCCACCCCACACTTATGTTATGCATAGTCCTCGATGCATGATCACAAAGAAAAACATTAAAACACGGGTGAAAAATACTCCCTGAGACCCTCTCGGGCATAGCCCGGGCATGATTCTCAATTTTTTAGAGTCGGGATGACTCCACACTTAAGCTCAAACATGCCCCTCAGCTTCAACTTTGGGTACTCAGACTTCCCCTACTCTGCAAAATAAAAACAAATACAAAACTGACACTAAAAAAATAAAAATAGTGAAAAGATATACAGGCTGGGTTGCCTCCTAACAAGCGCCTTATTTATAGTCGTGGCACGACTCTGCTACTTTATCACTTTTCCTTCCACTTTGAGGATATGAATTGCATCCCCAATTTTGCATCAATTTTTCTATCATGTTCATGGGGTGGGGGTGTAAAAATGAAGGGACCAAACAATGGGTATCGCATCTTGCACTTCTTGGCCCTTAGGTGAGGGATGTCATTTTGTCTCCTTGGCATCACAAATTTCAGAATATAAATACTTTTTTCCTCATCCATTGACTCTCTATATGCTCAAGTGGATCAATTCCCATGTCACCAACCAAACACAATGTTGAAAAGTGTCTAGAATGAGGTCTAATACGCTCCAATTCAAAAACTGCATTATTTTTGACATCCTCTATTTTATACTCTTCATCCACCTTGACATCATTAATAATTTGGTCGAATATTTGGATTTCCTATTTCCGCTCCACAAGCTGGCCCGTATCCACATCAAATCATGTAGATCCTTCTTGGGATATGCCTTCTAGAAATTGGCCTTAAAGTGCCTCACACAGTAACAGTGGTATGCATAAGGCTCTTGCCATGCAGGCAAGTTATCCACAGAACTTAATATACCACCATGACGATCAGATATTAGACAAATACCTGAACGCTGTTTCACAACGTGCTCTTTCAGGTGGTTCAAAAATAGCGTCCACGTCTCTGTGCTTTCATTGGCACAGCAAAAGCTAGAGGAAATATCTGGCCATTAGCATCCACTGCCACGGCTATCAAAATCTTGATATCGTACTTTCCATAGACATGAGTTCCGTCTATGGATATTACGGGCCGGCAATGCGAAAAACCATCAATTGCTGGCTTAAACACCCAGAACACGTAATTGAATATGTATTCTGGTGTTCCCGGACTCCGCTCAAGCTTCCATTCAATAACCGTCCTGGAATTAAAGTGCTGCAGTGCGGCCATGTACTTTGGTAGAGCTGCAAATGACTTATCCAAGTTACCGTAGACAATTTCAAATGCTCGTTTGCGCCCGAGAAATGCCTTTCTTTTCGTAATGGTATGACCATATTCCTGGTGGACTTATGTAATGCACTCTTTGATTTTATACCTTATGGACGCTTCTATGTGCGGAATAAGTACAAGAGAAATCAAGTCAATATCCAAGTTGAAGTGATTACCGTTGAATGTGTCCATTTCACATGTGTGGATGNATACCTGTCTTCTTCTTGGACGCACGCAACATCCAAGGACATGGCCAAAACCACCTGCAACAAACAACCTTGTATACATCCGGACTTGACTCCCATACTTGCATCTCACGATACTCTTTTACGTTGTTCATTTTACAAGCCCTGCTTACGCGCGCTTTATCGAGGAAAAACATCCCCTTTGCAAGCATCGTTGGTCTAGACTCATCCCACATTGCTGCCCGGATTTCATCAAAATCCCTTGTGAGAGCTTTCACATCCCGCATGCTTGGCAACTTATCAATGTAAGGAATCTCCCTTGAATGAAACGGCACTTCGGACTCGTACACTCTTCGTCTAAGAGGGGGTCTCTTCAAATCTGGTTCTTCCCCCTCATCCTCATCATCACCATCCTCACGAGGAAAGGTTGTCTCGTCTCCGGATTCATCAACATTGTTGTCGTAATCACTGTTCTGTTCCTCACTTTGTGCATTAGCCAGATCCCGATGTAATACGTTATTTTCTTGCAATTGAGTGAGTACAGGTGGTTCAACTTGCTCGTTTTCACTTCACAAAAAAAAGCTACTGAAATTAATAAATACTTTTCATATAGCTATATAACTTGACTTACAAGTCGTAATGTGATGAAATTCCATGATGGACGTTTTCAATTGGGTGATGACTACCAGATGCGCCGCTTGTAAAATTCATATCCGGTCGATACCCCTATTCAATATATGAGCGTTAATACAAATTCAATACACCAAAAATATACATAATTAACAGAAATCACAGCATAAATTTACCACTCGTCTTGTGAATGTTGGAAAGCAGGATAGAAATTATTTTTTCCCTCCTCATTCCCCGGCGGTGATAAGTTTAAATCAAGGAAAAGCCTTTCATCCGGAACCTGCCCGACAAAAAGTGCTCCAGAATAACCACCCGATGATTGGGGGGTATCTCTACTACGCACAACCTCATTTTTTGGAACGTCTTCAACCTTCACGTACATCTCCAACATTGTGATTAAAAGAAATTTCCGGCATTCATCCGGAGTCCTCAGAAAATCACTCAAAGTTTCATCATCATCGATGTTAAACTTCGAGTAAAAAGTAACCCCTTGCGGAGTGACGGAATACAGATATCGTCCGGTTACTTTAAGTAACACTGAACGTTTCCTCACACCCATTTTTTTGTATAACAACAATATCAATTTATCGTACTCCATTGTAAGTGGAAATTTAACATGACACTGAGCAGGTAAATTGTAGCCCACAGAGTTATTCTCCATCACAACCTCACCCCCCCAATATAATGAAACTCTTATTCTACGCTCTTCAGACATAATGAAAAAAATGCTTGAGAATTTAACAACAATAAACGTTTGATCAAGAGTTGAAAGTTTTTTTGAATGAATATCAATGCAATTCTAACATCTTTATATAGGAAATGGCTGGCCGGAGAATTTTTTTTTAATGTATAGCACCAAAGCAGTGGGCACTATACGCTTTTTGAATTATTGAAGGTGTATTATTGGTGGGGCCAGGAAGCAGGTATAGCTCCACAGTGCCCCGCGCTATACATAGCGCCGGGCACTGTGGCGCTATACCTGCTTCCTGTCAGGTTTTTATATATAACGTCACAGTATGTGATGCTATACATTAACGGTACAATTACCGTTAATGTATAGCGCCACGTGTGAACAACTATTTTTTGACCACACCCAAATTCTATACCATTTTGCTATAAATATTAATGT
>ML335978.1:0-24888 GCA_005239505.1 Nicotiana paniculata
CTCAACTGTCACTTGATGTTATTTAAATTACTAACACTAAAGATTTAAACTAAAGATTAACTAAGCTAAAATGTAAACAATTGTAATAAAGATCTAAGGTTATGGTTTCCCCCGTCGGTGAATTTACTTCTCGGATACTTTATATAGCTTGATTAGTTGTCTTTATCAATCATGAACACTCTATCTACCATAAATCTCTCTCAAGTAATTATGATAATTTACTAGACGCACTCTCTCAAGTTANTAGATCATAATAAATAGGCACAGGTAATTGATGGCCATTCAATTAACTACAACAAGAACGTAGTTGAAGAAATAGAGATTAATCAATCAATCGGAACTATATTAATAAAAAAATAAGTTCATCCTCCAACGGGTTCTACCAAAACCCTAGATTAAAGAAGTTAGCTAAACATGTTCAAAAGAATCAAATCTGAAATAACTTGCATAATTAAGCTACAAAGTAATGAAGAAAATCTGTACAAATTTATGTCTTGCCGTTCGTCTCTTCGAATCCCTTTCGTATCCTTCTAAGTTGTGTTTTTGGGGTCTATTTATATGTTTAGGACAAACCCTAAACGTGTAGGAGACTTCTATTCCAACCGGGAAACACTTAAACTCGTCAAAACTTGGAATTGACCGAAACAGGGGCCTGGCGTTTGGGCCCTGGCGCCTGGCTAACGCCAGGCTAAGGCTGGCATTTGGGCTCTAACGCCTGGCTAACGCTAGGCTAAGGCTGGCGTTTGGACTCTAACGCCTGGCTAACGCTAGGCAGGGTCAGGCGTTTGGGCTCCCGGCTATAGCCCGGTGCACTCCTCCTCGCCTCTTGAGAGTATTTTCGATGTATTTGCATCCATTTAGCTCGATTTCCATCTCCAATTCACCTGCACATGAAACAGACTCTATTATGCACATAAAAAGTGTATTTTTATCATTCACGCACATAAAATGTAGGGCATATAACATGTTAAACGATGAATTCTAGCCTCGCATCACCGCCCCTTAGCGGTTATTAAAGTGAGTGTTGTTTGAAAATCTCTATGCGTGTTGTTACCCTCTCCTTCTTAATGGCCCTAGAGGAATTTAGGACCCTTACCTATAGGCAGTTCTAAACAGACCCCTAAGGTTGAAAGGAGAAAATACTAGGCGACATGCAAGAACAGATAGGATTTGAACAGATAAAACAGGAAAAAGAAGTTAAGAGGCTCAGATTTACCTCCACAGATAATGCACATAGGCAGCACATCTCAAACACAAACAAGGGCAGTATTATTAAGCAAAATTCTAAAACATGATTTCTAAGTGAAAATCAGAACACAGAATATATGCAACTTCAATTATATAAACACAGAAGCAGGAGCTAATCATTTTGCCTATTGAGTTTAAAAACCTGTTAACCATTAAGTAGTAAACACAAAGCAACAGTCTTCCAGTTTTTAAAGAGAATAATTACCTAAAACTTTCATAGGCGTGGGATTGTGCATAATAATTACCAGAATTGTTAAAAAAACAGTTCAGAAGTTGTTTTACCTAAAAGCATGTTGTTCTAGGTGTTGCAAAATACAGGGATTATCACCAGTTTATTTAAAACAAGATGATCAAATATGAGACCGTCTTATATCCTTTTTCATGCATCAGTAGTTTAATTAAGTGTGACTGGGCGAGATCCTAAAGCATGGTATCTACTATGCACATAGAGATGCAGAATGGTTGCAGAATCCCTAGAGCATGATTTCTAAATGCATAGGAAGTTACAGCATAATTTCAGGTTGTGAAGGAGCAACATTTTTATGTTTATGCTATTATTTAGCCTAGAAGTAGGATTTCTAAGTGATAAATAGGGTCAAATAAGATGTTGAAGCAGTAAACCTAAAACATGATATCTAATGCATGACATGCTTTGAATGTATTGGTCCTAAACATGGATTCTAATGCACATATAGAAAATGTAAACCTAAGTCATGGTTTCTACCCCTTGATATTGATAACATATATAGTTACCCTCCCTTTTTCACTAGCCATCCCCAATATCTGTTTACAAATAATTATTACAGACCAGCTAAGTAAATTACATAATAGATAAAGAAAAAGAAGAAGTTAAACTATAGGGAGCCTGAAAAATAGGCCCAGATTCCCAGAACCTCAAGTGCTCAAATGTTTCATAACCTTTCTCATATTCGGGTGTGTCAGAGTTCCCTAAGGACCTCAAGGGATCCCGGGCAGTGCTCACACCCAGATTTCATAACCATAATTGAGTAAGTGCAGTGTGGAAAGGCCATCCCCAGTGCACCAGAGTTCAGAGGGATCTCATATGAATCCCAAGGCAGTCATACACTGGAGGGGCAGAACCTAAGGACCTAAGACTAGAGTGAGAGTGCTTGACATAGTTTTGAAAAGGTTTTAATAGGAAAGGCAGCGTTTGGAGAAGACTTAGTTGAAACAGTTTTATAAAATAGGAGAGTTGTTTAGTAAAAAACAGTTTGTTGACTAGAGTAGGACAATTAACAAACATTAGACTAATCACAACACAAACAGATTCAGCACATTCAAATCACAGTCCTTCACACAGGGGTGATGGGAATTGGGGACACATAGAGCACATAGTATACAGGATAATAGAAGTTCTTGTAGGGATTTATGGGGATTAGGGGATAGCTAATGGTATCAACACAACATGAATTTCACAATCAACACAAAATCAGACAACTTAGGATACAAATTGCTTTGCAAAGAAAGGTTCATGCTAGAAAATAGGTAAACATGAGATAAAGCAGATCATATTGGGACATACTACAAGGGGGTAACATATTCATAAGCATACTGATCCTGAGTGGGGCATAACATAATATTCTAGATGAACAATGATGTAGACATGTCAATTACATGTTGAGCAACAAAACCATAGAAAGAAACAGATCAGAAACATGATAAACTGAAGCAGTAACAGAAACATGTTGGTTTTGGGACTTGAATTGAAATCAGAACATACCAGAAATGGGTTTAGTAAACACAAAGTGAAGGATATGAGAGCACAATAATTAGCCTTGGCTTGCAGCCGGCTAATTCAGAACAGTAGTAAGTAACTAACAAAGAAAGAAAGAGAGCAGAAAAGCTTTGAGTATGAGAGAGAGCTTTTTGAACTAATGTGTTCGTGTGTTTTGAGTTCAGTGTCAGTGTATTAGAATTGAGATGGAGGAGAGTATATATAGCAGTTGAGAGCTAGACAGAATAAGGTAAAGAATCAACTATTTAGCAATTAGGGAAAATTACAGATTCAATCATACATAAAATCAGCCAAGTTTCCACCAATAAGGGGTAATCAACCAATGGTCAAGAGCAGGGCAGATAATTAAAGAAAAAAATCAAGTAACCTTAGGTACAGAGTAGGTAATAAGGGGTAAGTAAAAAAGAGTTTAATTAAGGAAACACTTAGTAAGGGTCAACAAATTTCACGGTTAGTCAAAGATAAGGCAAGAAATAATTAACAGTTATGAAAAATAGGGAAAATAACCAGAAATCAGCATACAGGTATTACCATAGCAAATCAGTGAATCAAGGACTTGAAATAATACTGATTTTAAGGAAAACAACGTAGGTTTCCATGAATAAACAAGTAGTCCAAGCTTAAACATACTGGATCAGTATAGAGTAGAATCACAAACCCTAATAAAGATATACTAGGGTAAAAATCACAGGACATCGAATTAAGCTAAAGGAAAATCATGAGAATCAAAGCATAGATCGATAGTGCACAAGTAACACGGTCAAACTTAGAATCAAAACAAAAATGTCTAAAAATTAGGGTTTTAGCACAAACTAATTAGGGTTGAGGTAAACTCAACATAATCAATCGAAAACACATAAGAAGAGGATATTAAACACTTAAAATCAGATAATGTTTTAGAGAAAAGGATTTTCGGGAAACTCTAGTTTAGGAAAATGAAAAGACACTTCGAAAATCAGGAGAATCTTCATAAAACAAGTAAAAATATGTTTGAACCATCTCAGATCTGTACAGATCTGAGAAGTTCAAGAGATGAGATTAGGGTTTTTAGAAAAAATAACATAGAGATGAAGATATAGGCTTGGAAACCCATAGGTTTAACGCGAAATAGGCAGATCTTACTCAAAATCGAGTCATGGCGGCTTGAAACATGCAAGGACGGGCCAAAGGTGTAAGTGGACTGACCCTAGTCCCTCGAGGACCTTAGATATGGAGGCACCAACATAGGAGAGGCCATTTGAGGCCTGGAGGTGGTGAGAGACCACCAAGATCGACGACAGATGAGTGACGGCGAGAGAGAGTTAGGGTTAGGTTAGAGAGGATTTGAGAGAGAAGGGAGATGTGTAACGGCAGAGAGAAAATGAGAGGGGAAGGGGGTAGTCGTTAGGTTAAATTAGGAAGGAAATATTTGATCAACGTCCAGGGTTTAGGCGGATTTAGGTCGGGTAGTATTAGGATTTGGGTCTGGGGTTCTGGGTTGATTTAATTGGGTTTGGATCTGGTTTAACTTAGGCTAAAATTGAAATGAAATTAGGCTGTTTGTTAAATACCCAATTCAAATTAATTAAAATAATTTACAAAATAGCTAATAATTATAAAAAATAAATTTCATGCATAGAAAATAGTTTGAAATGATTACTTAGTATTTAAAAGTACAAATGACTAATTTCTGGTAGAAAATTATTCAAAATTATATGCTTGGGCTATAATTGCAAAGTTATTGCAATTATAGCCAATAGATGCCAATTTGGCTATTTATGAAATAATTGGGTTTGATTAGGACCATAAACAATAAATTAAATCAAGGAATGTTTTTGAAATCATTTGTGATGCAATTTTATAATTATTTGTTGGCAATAAATACTGGACAAATTAATAAAAATGTAGGAAAATAATGGGAAAATATCAATTGCTTATTAATGCTTGACTTTGAAGGTATATATGCAATTTTAAAATACTTTGAAAAAAATTGGGTATCAACAGTTGCCTCAGTTCGATGAATGCCAACTCGATCAAATCCCACGAGCAGAATGCCGAAGCAGATGGCCTCGCCAAACTAGCTGTAGCTACCAAAAGCATCACGACCGGAGATAAAAAGTGTAGTCCACCTCCTCAACTCATCACTGGACCTAGTCGAGGTAAGAAATATAAACTTAACTTGGTACTGGTGCAATCGTATTATCACATATTTTCAGGACGACACACTCTCATGTGACAAAAAAAGGCCAAAAAACTAAGAATACAAGCGGCTAGATATTATCTTCTTCAAAGCGACCTGTACAAAAAGACTTAGGATGACCCTCTAACAAAGTGCTTGGGCCCGAACCAAACCCAACGCGTCCTCGTAAAAGTCCATGAAGGCCATTGCGGAACTCACTCCGGAAATCGCGCAATAGTTAGATGCCTTATACGAGCGGGATACTAATGGCCCACCATGAAAAGGGATACTGCAGATTTCGTAAGGAAATGCCAAAAGTACGCCCCAATGATTCACCAAGAGGGAGAGCACATCCACTCAGTCACCTCCACTTTTCCGTTCATCAAATGAGGAATGGACATCGTTGGGCCCCTTCCAGCGGGGCGAAGTAATGTACGATTCCTTTTGGTTTTAACTGATTATTTCTTTAAATGGGTGGAAGCAGGAGGATTCGCCTAAATACTGGAATAGGAGTTAATAACCTTTATATGGAGAAACATCAAATGCCTATTTGGCATACCCAAGGAAATCGGCAGTGATAACGGACCCCAGTTCACAAGAAAGAAAATCGTTGAGTTCTTCGAGAAATAGCATATCAAGAGGATATTCTCAACCCATACCATCCAACAGGTAACGGCCAAGAAGAATCCTCCAATAAGTTTATACTAAACATCATGAAGAAAAATCTCGAAGATGCCAAGGGATTATGGCCAAAAAATGTTACCTGAAGTATTATGGGCCTATCGAACAACTTCGAAGACGAGCACATGAGAGACTCCCTACTCTTTGGTCTATGGGATTGAGGTAGTAATAATGGTTGAGGTCGAAGAACTTAGCCTAAGGTACTCCCATGAAAGCGGCGCAAGTAACAACGAGAGCAGAAGGCAGGAACTCGACGAAATAGACGAATGGAGAGACATGGCCTACATAAGAATGGTAGCCCAAAAATAACAAGCAGAACGTTATTACAACAAGAAAGCAAAGGTTTGGCCGCTTAAAGTCGGGGACTACATACTGAAATCCAAAACTCAAGGGAGCAAAGATCCCCGAGAAGGCAAGCTAGGAACAAACTGGGACGCTCCGTACAAGTCTCATTCTAACTAGAGACAATGGAAGGAAAGCTACTACCAAACAACTGGAATATCAGCCACCTCAAACACTTTAACTTGTGAGAGAAAAAATGTCCCCCAAGTCGTACTCTTTTTTATCAAGGAGGTTTTTAACGAGGCGACAAAGGGAAGGCTTCGAGTCAAAATACACAAAGGTAGGACCGTGGTTACTATTTATTCCTCGACCTCTCAATACTCTCCAGGACAACTAATGAAGGGACTAGATAGACTGGGACTGGGACTGGAACGCCAACCAATACCCAAGAATCTGTAAATATCTCCAAGTATATAACCAAAGAAACAATGTCAAAGAAATAAGAAAATTTATGCTTATCAGCATACCTTTTTAACATTAAGGTTATGTTCGACCTCTCTCGAACGAACACCCACCATCCCTCAATCGCGATTTAATGAAAGGTTATGTTCGGCAAACACCCACACGCCCTCGGCTGCAATTTAATGAAAGGTTATGTTCAACCCCGCTCGAACAAACACCTGCTGGGCCTCGACCGCGAGCTAATGAAAGGTTATGTGCGACCCCGCTCGAACAAACACTGGCCCGCAGGCGCGATCTAATGAAAGGTTATGTTTGACCCTGCTCGAACAAATACCTATCGGCCCTCGACCGCGATCTAACAAAAGGTTATGTTCGACCTCGCTCGAACAAACACTTATCGTCCATCGGACACATCCCAACAAAGAAACAAAAATATACACAAGTACAAAAATTAAACCCCAGGAACAGAAGAAGATACAAGGAACAACTTTGATATTTCACATACTTAAAACTGTTTACAATAGGCTCAAGAAGACGCCGGAAAAAAATATACAAAAAATCAAAATAAAAAACTACTGGCCACCACCATCACGACCTTTAACATCCTTGCCGACTTGGCCCTTAACAACTCTCCACCCTGACCATCAATACCCCCGTCATCGCCCTCTTCTCCCTCATGATATGCAGCATTATACGAGACATTCTCCTCGATCTGGACTACACCCTCATCCCTCTCGTCCTCACCGGCCTCAGGCATAGCGGGATCATACCCACAAGTGACTCGAGATTCACGAGCCTTAATACGAGCATCTTCGAGGGAAACCTCGATAATGGATCCCGCCGCATGCAAATCTCGAAAGACATCTAATTGGGCCTCCGTATGAATACATTCCTCATACAACTCCTGAGGAACATTAGGAAAATCTCAAGTAAGGGAAGAGAACATCTGCGCCAGTAATCGGGCCTTGTCGGCCTCAAGAGCAGCAACTCGATCGTAGAGGCCAGAAATCTCTTTCTCCAACTCTCCAATCCTCTCATCGAGCCGCTCTTTTTTAAGATTTTCCGTGTCTAAGTCATTTTCTTGCTTAGAATGGAGAGTCTGAATCAACACCTCAAGAGACTCTGCCTTCCTCAAAGCCTGCGACTGAGCAGACTCCGCCTTATCTAGATCCTCTGCCTTCTCGACAACCTCGCCATTTAGAGCCTCTGCCTTGAATTGACATTCCTCAAGCTGGGCATGCAGAAAAACCACCTGAGCTTGGAGATCGCTGCACTGGGCTTCGACCCCCTTGCTGAGCTCAAGCTCTTCCAACTTGTTCATCAATGTCTCCTCCAAGATTCTGCACTTCCCACCATCCGCATCAGCTCTTCATCCTAAGCCTTCAAGTCTTTCCCCAGTCGGCGCACATCGCAGCCCTCATGAAGTTGACACCGAAGCTCCCTGTAATTTTCAAGGACTCTGAAGTACTTTTCCTTCAACTTCACATAGATATATTTACGCCTCTGCTCCCTACGAGAACTCTCAATTTCTAGGATGACCATCTACAAAATGAAATAAAGAAGTTAGAGACTGTGAAAGAATAAAACCAAAGGAAAAAAACTAACACCAAATGTACTCACTCGAAGGGCGAGGCCGGAAATGTTGTTAGATAGGTCGTTTTTGTTCATTTCCTTAAGGGTCGAACCCTCAACTTCAGAACTAAGAGGGACAAGAGAAGGTATAATCTTCTCGGTATTAACAAGAAGTTACGGTCTATCGGGATCATAATAGTCCTCGAACACCCCTCCAACCTCACTTCAAGCTGAGTAAGCCCCTCGTCGACCATCCTGAGCTCATCAACATCTATGTCAGAATCAGATCCAACATCCTCCTCAGCAACATCCTTTTTTCTATCATCAGTCGAAGGAGGTACGTCTACCGCAACACCGAAAAATGAGATCTCTTCGCGTCTTGGAAGACCACGCCTTCGAACGCAGCCCCCCCCCCCACAGGTCGTATGTCCGTATCCTCCAAACAAATGATTTCGGGACTAGCCTCTAGACTCTCCCTGATATGCACTGTGGCTGTCTCCTGAAGGACAAAGCCGCAGTCTCTTACATCAGTTACCGCTGACCTCTCCCCCACGACGTCCACGGTTCTCTTCTTATGAGGAATCAAATCCCCATCACCAGGAAAATGCTCATCGTCCTCATCGATAAGACGGTACGAGGGAGAAGCAGAGGTTTCTGCGACTGAAGTCTCCATGATCGAAGAAGGAACTGATTTAGATAGATCCACTAGATGGACCGGGGCACGGACATAATTATCCGCAATTGAAGAAATGGCAGGAGCCGAGTATGTAGTAGCTTTCCTCTTTCAGAATAAGGGTGCGGGAGATTTCGACCTCCTCAAAGATCCCCTGGCCGTAGCTACGAAAACACAAGGAAGGGGAAAGTCCACAAAGGTAAACAAAGAAAAGAAGAGAGAATGAAGACACCATGACAGAAGGAACTTACCAGTAGATGGAAGAGCTTGCCCAAACTTCTTGAATAAATCGGACCACTCATGAATCCCTACGATATGAGGGAGGAGCCGACCAACCTAGTCAGAAATGTGTTCGACCAAAGGAGAAGGTGATGTTGTAGCTACACTAGAAAAGGACAAGAGGTCAAAGCCCACAACCAAGCATGGGAGAAAAATCAGATACCTACAAACAAGGAAATTAGGTACTTACGAGTAAGATTCCAAGCCTCAGGAAAACTGTCAATGTTGGCCACCACGTCCTCAGTTCTGACGAAGAAGAAGTTGAACTAGAATTGGCGGTTGGTTTTGTCATGCATCTTCACCACCAAGCACTTGCCTCCTCGGTGGCGAAGATTCAACATCGTCCTCCTATAAAAGCTAGGGATGAACAGATGTATTAAATGCCGAAGTGTGAATTCGACCTTGGCTAGCTCGAATAATTTGGTGAGCATCTGTATAAGCTTATAAACATACGACGCGAGTTGAGCTGGGCAAACACCATAATAACAACAAAATTCCTCCGGCAGCAGAATGAGAGGGAGAGTGTAGCTGACTTGGAAGGGGTAGGCGTAGAAAGCGCAGTACCTAGGATGGTGGACCTGCACCGTGTCCCACCCAACCGGGATTAATTCAATATGATTGGGAAGGCCGAACATAGCCTTAAGCTCTTCTAACTCCTTCACCATCTTCACTGACAAAAAGGTTCTAGGGTCAGCTTCAAGTAAATTGTTGAAATCAAATATGTAATCAAGGTTGCGAAGAATTATTTCCTCCACAAAGCTCCATCATCGACAGTGGCAGGAGCATTCTCCTCATGAGGGGGAAACACCATTTCCAAAGGGATCTCATCACATCCCTCTCCAGACTCAGAAGGCATATTAGACATATTTTGATAAAAGAAAAAGAGGTATCAAATGAGGAAGAACTAAGAGCGGTACAAATCACTGGAATAGGGAAGAGATGTTCTAAGCAAGAAAAGAGAAAGAGAGTTACATAAGATTTTGAAACAACAGAAACCTTAAACCTCAAAATCGCATCCAAATACCTCTATTTACAAGGGTCTTGGCACCAAGACCAAAAATGGCTCATCATTACTGGGCATCGGAACCGAAGTGGCAGGTTCAATTTGAGGTCATGCGCGAAATGAAGCAACGCATCGGGAATACGCGTCATTATGACACACGAGTCATGACGTCATCCTAACTCGCGGACATCATAGTTTTAACGAATCGCCCAGGAAAATCAAAGCGTTTGAAATATGCAGCCCACATAGGTCCACACTGCCAGTTCTCTATAACCACCACGACCTATATATCTCACTCGATTGTGTCGACCCCATAGAACTAGATCCACTCGTCGAACCCCCCTGGAGGCGGCCTCAATAAGTGGAGGAACTAACTGTATGGGTCAAAATATATCTTTAGAATATTTAAGCCATGGTAGTACTAATGGAAAGGTTCCCAAGTCGTCGTTTGTCAAAATAGCCTAAGAAGCGGCAAAGTCTGTGGACGAAGAGTCAACAAGGTCCGGAGTCGAGGTGTCAACAAGGGTCGAGGCCGAGGTTGAGTATGTCTAATAGAGTTGTAATGACTAGTTTCAAGATATGATATTAAAGTGAATATTCTATTGGATATTCTCTGCACTTTTACTATTAGAGTTTCTTAGGAACATGTTCCCTATGAATAGAAAAAGATACTATGATAGGGGACATGTGATATTCATTTGTAAAGAACACACTTTGACTTAAAGAATCGGATCTCACTTGCTAAGATACAAACATCACATTTTCACTAAGATTCTTGTCTATACATTTCCACTAGATCCGAGAATATCTTAAATATTCAAGGGATTGCCTATCATTCATCATTGTCAGAAAGAACATCCACTTATTCCATCCTTACTTGGGTAGCTCATTCCTTCTATTTACTTAAATTTTATTTATTGCTTTCCATTATCATTGAGTGCTACATTATTACTTCCGATTTCTGGAAATATTTGTTATATCACTACCATTGTCCGACCCGATCTACGTAATATTTGTTGCTTCCTCAAGATCTCTATCTAGGGATATTATCGTTAGCTAAGATTAATCCTTATTCATATAAAATTAATTATTTTAATTTAGATCTATATTTTTTGGTCAAACAGTTATTATTTATAAGTATGTATATTTAAATCCCACAAAAAAAGTAATTCGTGTCCTAACTCTTAATTCACACAGAAATTGGACGCGTTGATCCTCATGATGTAAAATGCATCATCTTTTACATTGTGTTTTTTTGGATGGGGGTGGGGGTGGGGGTGTGGTGAGGAGAGTTATATAATACTCCGTAACATCATTTGATTTGGATTTTAAACATGGATTCAACTTGTTTGATTGAGTTTACTGTGAGGAAAACAAATTAATAATGAAGTGGAACAAGACTGATAATTCAATCAGACCTCCTTAGAAGTACATGATGTAGGAAAAACCCTAACCTATTTATTTATACTGGGATGGGACTTGCCTCCTGTGAAAGCTTCCCGAACTTGATATGGAAGTTGCGAGCTGCTCAATGAGAAGCAGCGTCAAATGATTTTAGGTATCATATATGGGATATAATTCTCAAAAGAAAAGAAATTCTCCTTTGTATATTTCCATTATTAGTCAGATCAACCGAAAGTTTTGAATATCAAAAGAATATTTTCCACAAAACAGATTAAGTGAGAAGATGAGTTAAGACAAAGGGTGTGTTTGGTATAACATAAAATATTTTTCGTGAAAAATATTTTCCAAGAAGATGTTTTCTTGGAAAACAAGTAGTAATCTTACTCATTTTCTGATGTTTGGTATGCAAATTAAGAAAAATAACTTTTCAAGAGTATTCATAAATAATTTAGATACAATAAACATGAAGCCATAAACTTTCGAACCAACTCCTAACCCATAAATTTGATAAACTTCTGAACCGCTAAACTTGAACCCGCAAACTTTCAAACCCGTAAACTCTATAATTTCTACACCCACAAACTTCCAAACACATTAATCTTTGAACTCATAACTTTGTTTTTGAACCTGTAAACCGAAAAAAAAATCAGCACTGAAAATATTTTTAAAAAAAATTTCCGCGGGGTGGGGGGGGAGAGGAGAGTGGGCATTGACGGAAAAGAAAAAAAATTGAAATCTGAAAAAGAAACCTTTTCGGAAAGGGGGTCGGTGTAGGCGACAGAAGGGGGAGAGGATTAGGGTTAGATGTGAGAGTAGGCGGAGTTTTTTGAAAATGTTTTCCTAACTTTTTCTAGGGAAGTCATTTTCCTCCAATTTCAGGAAAATATAATATCTAGGAAAATATTTTCCAAACTATTTTGTTCAACCAAAGAGTGAAAAATGAGAAAATATTTTCCGTCATACCAAACACACCCAAAACCTACTTGTTTTTTAGACTATAAAGAAAAATCGAAATCTATAATACTTGACCAATCAAATTGTATACGGTCGAAATCTGGCATACCCGATTTCATTGGCAGGGGAGTTGTCCCTAGGGTAGTCTCGTAATGGATCGGACTCGAGCTCGAAGATAGGACATCGAACCTGGAGATTGAAGTGTTCGTTGAGATTGAGGCCAAGCATGACTGACTTCTAGTAAGGCATAATAACGAAATGACGGGATATCGGTAACCGGACGAAGATCGCGGTAAAAATTTCGGAACAGATCAAATCAAAGCGGTTATTCGTGTCAATCATGGGATTTAATTTCGTAATTAGAACTGTACCTTATTTAGGATTCCTCTATTATATAAAGAGGGATCTCATTCACTTGTAATGATTATCATTATTCACTGACAAGCATCAACACATTTGTTACTCTCTTTAATTCACTTGTTGTTCATCATTGTTGCTCCATTATTTATTGTTCTTACTATCATACCTCGAAACCATCTCGAATCGAGGTCGAGGCATTGCTTGCATCCTAGTTTGATTTATTTTATCATTTTATTTATCTATTTAATTCCTTGTTTATCAATTGGTATTGGATTAAATTACATATCCTTAAAACCACAATATAAGTTTAATTGTTACTCGATTTTTAGGGTAAACAGTTTGGTGCCCACCGTGGGGCTAAGGATAATAGTGATTGTTCAGTATTAATTCTGGTAAAACACACTAGTTTATGCTTGTTCTTGTCAAGTATTTTTGCTTTCAGGTTAAAACATGTCAAACTCATTAAACGCATCCACACACGGTGACAATAGCCTCAGATTTCACGGGGACAATGAAAATGTGATTGCTCCAAGAGTCGAGGTGCCACAAGCTAATCTCATAGGAGCACCGGTTGACAACCTAGTCGATGTTAGTTCGCACGTTTCCCTAAATGCGGACCTAGGCGCAGATCTCGATGGGAGTGTACGCAGGGAAGGCCGATCTGGTGGCCAAGGAACACAACGCAAAGGAGACGAAGGAGTCAGTCTTCAAGTGATATTCGAGATGCTTCAGGCTCAGCAAGCCGCTATTTCTCAGTTACAAAATCAACATAGAGCTCCAAATAGGGTCGAGCCGGAAATTACTCGTCGTACCGAGCTAGTACCAGAAAGGTCTAGTGGTAACGAATCAGCGATTGATCCTGCGATAATGAAAATGCTCGAGGAGCTCACCAAAAGAATTGAATCAGGGGAGAATAAAATCGAAGCCAATGATAAAAAAGTGGAAACATACATTTCCCGAGTTGATCAGATACCGGGGGCACCGCCAATCTTGAAAGGGATGGATTCGAAGAAGTTTGTACAAAAGCCGTTTCTTCCAAGTGCGACTCTGAAGCCCATTCCAAAGAAGTTTTGTATGCCGGACATACCCAAATATAATGGAATCGTCGACCCCAACGAGCATGTTACTTCCTATACATGCGCCATCAAGGGTAACGATTTAGAAGATGACGAAATTGAATCTATGTTATTGCTAAAGTTTGGAGAGACCTTGTCGAAGGGAGCAATGATTTGGTATCACAACCTACCACCAAATTCCATCGACTCATTTGCCATGTTAGCAGATTCTTTCGTAAAAGCGCACGTTGGGGCCATAAAGGTCGCGAGAAGGAAATCAGACCTTTTCAAGGTGAGATAAAGGGATAATGAAATGCTGAGGGAGTTCGTGTCCCGATTTCAAATGGAACGCATGGAGTTGCCACTTGTCACAGATGATTGGGTCGTTCAAGCTTTCACCCAAAGGTTGAATGAATGGAGTTCGATAACATCACATCAGTTGAAACAAAAATTGATCGAGTATCCAGTTGTAACTTGGGCAGATGTGCACAATCGATATCAATCGAAGATCAGAGTCGAAGACGACCAACTAGGATCCCCTTACGTTTCAGTGCACCCAAACAGGTTGGAAGTTAAAAATCAGAGGGACGTCAATAGGGAGCCAAGGTCGAACAAAGACCGATATCAACCATATACTGCATATCGAAGGAATAATGGTCCGGGACGCAATTCTGCCCGGAATGATCGAAGAAGTGATCGAGGATAGAATTCTCGGGGAATTATGAGCAAAAGTGGTTTTGACAAGTATGCCGATCCCACAGAGGCACCTCGGTTATCGGAATATAACTTTAGCATCGATACATCAGGCATTGTATCGGCAATCGGAAAGATCAAAGATACTAGGTGGCCCAGACCCATACAGACCGATCCTTCCCAAAGAAACCCAAATTTGATGTGCAAGTATCATGGCACGCATGTTCACAGGATCGAGGATTGCAGACAATTAAGGGAGGAGGTAGCCCGTCTATTAAACGAGGGCCACCTTCGAGAGTTCCTCAGTGATCGAGCCAAGAATCATTTCAGAGAAAGGGACGCCAATAGGAAAAATGAACAAGAGGAACCCCAACATGTCGTTCATATGATCGTCGGTGGAATCGACATTGACACATATTCAAACGCATTAAGGTATCAATCACTAGGGAAAAACTAACCCAAGATTATGTGTCAGAAGGAACCTTATTATTCAATGACGAAGAAGCAGAAGGAATTTCTCAGCCCATAACGACGCTCTAGTAATTTCTATCTTATTAAATAAGTTCAAGTTAAGTGTATTTTAGTGGATCCAGGTAGCTCGGAAAATATCATCCGATCGAGGGTCATGGAGCAGCTCGACCTACAAGATCAAATCGTGCCCGCAGCTCGATTCTTAAACAACTTTAATATGGCTAGTGAAACAACTAAAGGGGAGATTATCCTACCGATGAACGTGGTTGGAACCATTCAAGATACCATATTCCACGTAATCGAGGGTGACATGAGATATAATTCCCTACTCGGAAGGCCTTGGATCCACAACATAAGGGCAGTCCCTTTGACTTTCTACCAAATGATGAAATTCTCGACGTCGGATGGTGTAATATAGTGTACGGGGAGCAGCATGCTGCAAAGGAAATATTTGCGATCGATGAGGTAACACCGATATTGACGCTATCAACCTCGGAAAAGTCGAGCATCAAAGGTATAACGGAAGCCAAATAGCAATCACCACGACCAGCCTCGGTCGAATCGGGAAAGCAGGAGATAGAAGAAGAAGAAGAGGATTTTCTGACCCCTCGAACTTTTGTTGTTCCCGAAGATTCTGGCGCCACCAAATCAAAGGTCGAAGAGCTGGAACATGTTACATTAATCATGTACCGTTCCAAGCGAAAGGTATACCTGGGAACGGAGTTAACCCCCGAACTCAGGAAGAAGCTTATTCAATTTCTTATTGATAACATGTATTGTTTTGCTTGGTCCCACTTAGACATGGCAGGGATCCCACCGGAGATAATAACGCATCGACTATGCCTGGACCCTAAGTTCAGACCGATGAAGAAAAAGAGAAGACCCCAGTCCGAGGTAAAGCATGAATTCATAAGGGACGAGGTAACTAAAATTCTCAAAATAGGGTCCATTGAGGAGGTAAAATATCCTGAATGGTTAGCCAATGTAGTCGTAGTCACTAAAAAAGTGAACAAACTTAGAATGTGTGTAGATTATAAGGATTTAAACAAGGCATGCCCCAAAGATTCTTTTCCACTGCCTAACATCGATTGCATAATCAATGTCACGGACGGACATGAGATCCTTAGTTTAATCGATGCCTATTTCGGGTACGATCAAATTCAAATGAACCCGGAAGACCAAGAAAAAACTTCATTTATCACCAAGTATGGAACATATTGTTATAATGTAATTCCCTTCGGGCTAAAAAATGCAGGAGCTACTTACCAACTCCTGGTAAATAAAATGTTCAAAGAACAAATAGGAAAGTCAATGGAAGTATATATTGATGACATGCTAGTTAAGTCCATGCGCGCAGAGGACTATTTGGCTCATTTGCAGGAAATGTTCGAGATTCTAAGGAAATATAACATGAAGCTCAACCCCAAGAAATGTGCTTTCGCAGGCCGGTTCGGGAAAGTTCCTTGGCTTCATGGTGTCGAACCGGGGAATCGATATCAACCCCGATAAAATCAAGGCCATTAAAGACATCACCATAGTGGACAGTGTCAAAGCCGTGTAGAGGCTGAATGGACGGATAGCTGCCTTAGGCTGATTCATCTCGAGGTCGTCGGATCGAAGCCACAAATTTTTCTATCTACTCAAAAAGAAGAACGATTCACCTTGACCCCGGAATGCCAACAAGCATTGGAGGGATTGGATCGATACCTATCAGGCCCCCCACTGCTTCACACTCCAAAGGCAGATGAGAAACTTTACTTGTACTTGGCAGTATCGAAAATCGCGGTAAGTGGTGTCCTAGTTCGAGAAGAGCAAGGTACACAATTTCCTGTTTATTGTGTAAGTCGAACCTTAGGAGAAGCAGAAACTAGATATCCACACTTGGAGAAATTGGCACTTGCACTGATAAGCGCCTCTAGAAAGTTAAAACCATACTTTTAATGTCAGCCCATATGCGTATTAACCACTTGCCCACTTTGTAATATTTTTCACAAGCCTGAATTGTCGGGACGATTGGAAAAATGGGTCGTCGAACTCGGTGGGTATGATATCAAATATCAACCCCGAACAACCATGAAGTCTCAAATTTTAGCGGACTTCGTGGCCGATTTCATGCCAACCCAAGTACGCGAAGTTTAAAAGGAACGCTTGTTAAAATTGGGTACATCATCGGGGGTATGGACCCTTTTCACAGACGGCACTTCGAATGTGAAGGGGTCGGGGCTAGGCATCATTTTGAAGCCGCCCACGGGTAACACTATTAGGCAATCTATCAAAACTTCTAAGTTGACTAACAATGAGGCCGAGTACGAGGCCATGATTGCAGGTCTCGAGCTAGTTAAAAGCTTAGGAGAAGAAGTCATTGAAGCCAAGTGTGACTCTTTACTGGTGGTGAACCAAGTAAACAAAACCTTCGAAGTTTGAGAGGATAGAATGCAAAGGTATTTAGACAAGTTGCAGGTAACCTTGCACCGTTTCAAGGAATGGAATTTACATCATATACCTCAAGAACAAAATGGTGAGGCCGATGCGCTTGCAAATTTGGGGTCATTGGTCGAGGAGGATGAGATTAGCTCGGGAATTGTCGTTCAACTCTCAAGATCCATGATCGAGAAAGGTCATGCCGAGATAAACTCTACAAGCTTAACTTGGGATTGAAGGAATAAATATATTGAATACTTGAAAAAAGGAAATCTCCCATCGAACCCTAAAGAATCGAGGGCCCTATGAACCAAATCTGCTCGATTCACATTGGCTGAAGATGGAATACTATACAGAAGGACATTCCATGGTCCATTGGAAGTATGTTTAGGACCAGTCAACACCGATTATGTTATACAAGATGTCCATGAAGGCACTTATAGGGACCACTCTGGCGCCAAATCACTGATTCACAAAATCATTAGAGCAGGATACTATTGGGATAGCATGGAAAAAGACACTAAGGAGTTTGTTCGAAAATGTGATAAATGTCAAAGGTTTGAACCGATGATCCACCAGCCCGGAGAACAACTTCATTCGATCCTATCCCCATGGCCATTCATGAAATGGGGGATGGATATCGTCGGCCATCTGCCATCGGCCCCAGGTAAAGCCAAGTTTATTTTATTTATGACTGGCTATTTCTCTAAATGAGTTGAAGCACAAGATTTCGAGAAAGTGAGAGAGAAAGAGGTTATAGACTTCATCTGGGATCACATCGTGTGTCGATTCGAGATACTTGCCGAAATAGTGTGTGATAATGGAAAATAATTTATCGGCTGCAAAGTGACAAAATTCCTCGAAGACCATAAAAAATAAAAAGGATATTATCAACACCGTATCATCCTAGTGGGAACGGACATGCCGAATCGACGAACAAGACTATCATTCAAAACCTAAAGAAAAGGTTAAACGACACTAAGGGGAAATGGAGAGAAATTCTAACCCAATTTCTTTGGGCATATCGAACAACATCGAAGTCAAGTACGGGGGAAACCCCGTTCTCCTTAGTATATGGCTCCAAATCTTTGATTCCGGTCAAAGTCGGGGAACCCAGTGCCAGGTTTCGACATACAACAGAAGAGTCAAATCACGAGGCTATGAATACTAGCCTCGAATTATTGGATGAAAAATGAGAAGTCGCACTCGTTCGAATGGCTGCACAAAAGCAATGAATTGAGAGATACTACAATAGAAGAACCAACCTTCCTCACTTCAGAGTCGGGGACTTAGTCCTTAGAAAATTCACCATTAATACTCTAGATCCTAATGAAGGGAAGCTCGACCCAAATTGGGAAGGGCCCTACCAAGTCCTCGACATCATCGGAAAGGGATCTTCTAAGCTCGACGCAATGGATGACGAACAACTGCCAAATAATATGAACATATCACTTCTCAAATGATATTATTGCTAAGGTAAAGCACGCATTTCACTATTTTTCCCTTAGATCAGTTTTTGTCCCAAATGCGTTTTTCTTGTGAGGTTTTTAATGATGCAACAATTATGTGCTACCTGGGGACAATTCAACAGTATCCAAGGCTTCTTTACAATCAACCTCGAATACTGGGAGGCATCACCCTCGGATGTTATATTTTCGAGGAAAATACTTCATGTCAAAGGGTCTCGATAGGGAAAACTTTGTAACGGGCCAAATGGTCAAATGAACCGTGTCCATATAGATTAGTCGATCCCCGCTGGAAAAACCTGTATGCATGTATAAATTATTAAAAGAATCTTTTTTCCTTATCAAATATCTTGTGTCTCAAAGAAAATCTTCTACTATACGAGCTCCATGCTTATGATTTTGTGAAAGATGGCTCAAGGACAAAGTACAATTACACCTCGAACAGTAAAAAGCTCAAGGGCCAAGTGTAAATACACCTCGAATACTCGGGGACTACCGTCGACAATCGACATGTTCGAATTATTTAAAGACCTCAAAGAGACACCCCTCGATTTATAGGCCAAGGACATCATTCTCGGGGACTAATGCTTCGAATAAGTTTGAAGTGTTATTTGGAAATAATCCCAAGAGGCATACCCAAAGGCTACGACAAAACTAATGCGGCTCGGAGACGTCCAAATCCCGCGATAAAAACAGGCCTTCGAAATCTTTCAAAACCGGTTTAAAAAGTCTACCCTCGAAAAAATAATCAAAAAGTCTTCGATAAAATAAGACCTCGGAAAACCTTAAGAGGTATCAAATTATCATAACACAAACATGCTAAGGCATAAAAAACAAAGGGGTTTCGATCAACATTGAACCTTCAAAAAACCTAATGGGTGAAAATACATGCTAAGGCATATAGAAATTTTTACTAAGTATTTTAAGGCGAAAGAGGGAAGTAATAGCCATCTTTTAGAGGCCATATCGGTCAAATATAAAGAGCCTAAGGGCCAATACACTTAGAGTTCGAGATCTTATCCTCACTTAATTCGAACCTAAGGGTTCCACTATTTCAAGCTCAAATAAAATTTCACTCGACTATTGTTCGAGGACTCATGATTACTCGATACAAACCTTAAGGGGTCTGTTACTGTGAGTTTGAACCTTACTCGAACTCGGCTATAAAAACAGCGCAATTATGGCTTCGATCAAGCCATCCGAAATTAAAATCCTGAACATATTGTTGAGATCGGGGACTCTCCCTCACTTAACTAAAAAATATAAGGGTTTGTTTTACTCTAAGTTCGAACTAGTGCTCACTCGATTATAGAGGCTGCAGCAACCCGATTGCAACAAAGTTTTCACAAAGGAAAAGGCGAAACAGAATTTATCACGAATCAGAAATCAGAGACGAAACGAAAAGAAAAGGAATCTTTCATATATGCAAAGTATTTACAAAGACCACACAGGGTCTTACACAAAAAAACAAAAAACAAAAGGAGAAAAAATCCTAAGTGCCTAGTCCGCCTCGGGAGTTGCATCTTCGGGAGCTTCATCTTTATATCCTCTGCTCTCGGATCCACTCGCGGAGTCTTCATTGACGGAAAGCAAAGCTCCGGCCTTGTCCTCCCATACCTTCGCATTCTCGATATCAGCCGTGAGGTCGAAGACACGAGCATGTACCTCCTCAAGATTCTCTCTTCGAGACTGCCCCTAGCATGCTCGGCAACACAAGTCAATCTAACCTCAGAAGCATCAGAAATTTCCTTTGCCCGAGTGTTAGCGGCTTCAGCATTGGCTCGTAGGAGGCCACAAGCGCCTCCACCTCGGATGTGGCCTTTGCAAGCTCAGCGGCCAACCGAGTCTCAAGCTCTTCAATCTTTTTGGCTCGAGCCAAGCTCTCCTCCTTCACACTTTGGAGTTGAAGCTCAACCGAAGATAGCTGGGCCAGAACCGTATCTTTCTCCGAGGCGAGACGGTCCATATGCTGCTTCCACCCCAAAGTCTCTGCCTCTTTCATCTTAGCCTCCTCACGAAGCTTCTCAACCAATTCGGCCTTCTACTGAACCTGCAAGTTCAAAGTGTTAGTCGCCAATATCAAGTTAATACATAACAAGCTCCCTAAAGCTTACGTTACCCGTTCGATGAGATCGGTCTGATCTTGATGAGCTCTTGTCAGTTTAGCTTGAAGACCCCTGATCTCCCATTCTTTTTGCACATAGAGGAGTTTGGAAGTGTCTCTCTCCTCCGAGAGCTTTTTGAGATCAGCCTCATGCTGGATCAGCTCAGCTCAGTATTTGGAAGAAGCTTCTCGATGGAGCGCCATATCCTGTGTAAAAAAGAAAAGAAAACAGACTTAAAGAAATAAAAACAAACGCAAACATGATAACGAGGGTTGAAACTTCCTTGGTTCAGAAGCCGATGAGCCTCATAAAAAATGAGTGATGCATCCACGTCGGGAACATCATCGATCCCCACGAAGAAGCCGCAGAATATGTCATCCCATTCGTGGGCCGTCCCCAGATCATGGGTCCCCATGGATCGAGCATTCCGAAATTTCCCTTCAGAAAACGTGGGGCCAGGCGGCGAATCGTCAATATTAATTTCCCTAAGCGATTCACTTAGGGCATTCTCTCCTTTTTGAAGGGCCTCAGAACTGGACCCTTCGGGCACACCCGCCGGTTGTTTATCACGGCAGGAGGCATCTTCAACACCCGATGACTCAGGGACTCTGCTCGGACCTTCCTCCGAGATCTCCTCAGTCTGTAGTTGAGCTTCCTCGACCGTCACCGGATCAGCAGTCTTCGAAGCTTCCATGCTTCCCCTCTTTCGAACCGTCAGTAAGCAGTCGACATCCTCTCCCTCCTCTTCTTCCTATCGTAGTTGTTGGACTACATCAGCAGACAGAACGGAGGGATCGGTCTTCGACTTTCGAGCCTTTCTCTTCCTAGGATTTGGAGTATCAGGAGGCGAGGCCCTTCTCCTCTTCTTATCTTTGGTCGCCTTCGGGACCTCTTCTTCCCCGAGTAAAGGCGTCCTCATGATGGATTTTTCTCCAAGACATGTATGGGAAGAAATCAAGTTAAGATAAAGTATTTTATTGGAAATCATCAAACACAGACGAAGGAACTTACCATGATTTTTGGCCTCCCATCGACCCTCGGCCAAATCGCGCCACGAGCGCTCAGCATATGAAGAAGTCGAGGCCAGTTGTCGAACCCAGCCTGCAAGGTTCGGGACTGCACCAGGAAACCAAGGGGAAGCTGCACCATAAAGAAGGATATAGGTGAGAAGAGGTAAAGGAAGCAAAACAAGTAATCAAACGCTATCGGTGAAGTACGCTTCATGTTCCATTCTTCGGGGAATTGCATCTTTACCGTCGGGATTAAGTCGGAAGTCCTGACTCAGACAAACCGGCCCATCCATCCTCGGTCCTTATCCTCGTCTATGCTCGAGAACAGCACCTTTTTGGCCCGGCGCTGAAGTCTTATCAATCTGCCTCGATAAAGACGGGGGCTATATATCCTAATGAGATGATTGAGGATGAAAGAAATCCCCTCGGCCTTGCTTGTGAATAATCGGAGCAAGATTACAATGCGCCAAAAAGAGGGGTAGATCTGGCCTAGGGTTACGCGGTATTGGTGGTAGAAGTCGATTATGACGGCATCGACGGGACCCAATATGAAAGGGTAAGTATACACACTTAGGAACCCTTTCACATGAGTGGTAATATCCTCCTCGAGGGTTGGAATCACCACTCCTTTGTTTTCCCAATGGAAATCTTTTTTCACCTGCTGTAAATCGCCTTCAGATATCGAGCATATGTATCTCGACATAGGCTCGCATCGGCCAGGAATCGAATAGGGTTTTTCGACTTTAAAGTCGGAAGTAAGTTCTCATGGCCCGGGAATGCACTCTTCGATACGTGGCTCCGTCGGTGTTTTGTCACCGGCCGGACGCGATGAGGAGGCCTTTTATTTTTTAGGAACGGTTTTTGATGTTTTTGCCAGTTATATGAGGTTTAAGAAAGAAGAAGGTAGAATTTGTGTTTTAAGAAGAGATTGACGAACGGAAACCGGCAAAGTTGATGAACTTGAAGGGAATAGAAAAGCTTTTGGAGATTAGAAGAAGTTTTGAAAGTAAGGTTTGAGAAAATTATGAAGGTGATCTATTTATAATAGCCACTTTGACAGTTTGAAAGCACCGGTGGCCGACCACCAACTGGCATTAATTAATGACCTTGGGAACTGTGCAGACGCGACGCTTCTGTCGCTTACGTCATGAGGTTGACGTCATAATTGATCGAGGTATTAAATCGAAGTCTCAAATTCGTTTCTTCTCGTTGTCACACCTCCTTTTTCCCGAGGGGGATAGAGAGTTTTTCCAATTAAAGTGACAATAATCGAAATGGGATTATTTTACTTATTCAGAGTCGCCACTTGGGATAATTTTATGGTGTCCCAAGTCACCGGTTTATTTTAAGTCCCAAATCGAGGAAGTTCGAATCTGTTTAAAAGTCCGCAAAACCAGAAGATCGGGTAAGAAATTCTGTTAACCCGGAAGAAGGTGTTAGGCATTCTCGAGTTCGTGGTTTTAGCACGGTCGCTTTAATCATACCTGGCTTAGTTAATTGGTTAATTACTCATTTTAGAGCCTACATACCTTTACCTTTTGCCGTTTTTAATTACTCGAATATTCGTTATTATGGAGTTATCTTGCAACGAGTCACACGTACGTGTACTCATTTATTTGGTGCGCTAAAAATCATGTCACGCGTACGTGTACATAATTAATAGCACTTAATTAATTATTAAGATTGTTCGGCCAAGGTCACGCGAATGCGTACTTTGGTTCATACTTATATCTGATCAATTCATATACTTATATCCTATCAAAAGATGTTTCATCACCATGTTTACCAATCATACAATATTTCAAGTATGGGAAAGAAATGCCTTGTCCAATAAGAATGTCTAAGATGATAAGCTTTAGTATAATTTCTCAGAATCCACAAAATGAGCTAGATCAACAGAATGGTGCTCATACACCATTACAATTCTGAGTATCAAACCACATTTACAAATAAGTAGAAGTTAAATAATTGGTATGCATTATTTCACTTGAACGATTAAAAACCAATTCTAATGTGGACATCTGCTCGGTATACTTTCAGTCAATTCTACGAAAACCAACTCGTGGGAAATTTACAACTACAAGAAGCAAATAAAACCATTAATATAGGTCTCAAACATATTAAAAACGACATTAGAATAGAATAAGAGAGGAACGAATTGAACCTGGAGTTGCTTTCAATTAATAAAAATTCCAGCAGTTACACGGACTGAAACAAAGGGATAGTTGCGACCGGAACTTGACACGACGTTCAAACTTCGAGCAGAAACATGAATCGAACCACGAACGGACCTCAACGGCGGCCGAAACTCCAAACTCAACGTCCTCTCAATCAATCTTTGTTGCTGAATATTCAACTGCTAAGATTGGTCGGATCAACAAGGATCCCGGAGCGCGTTACAACCGGACGTTCGACCGGAACCTCGTCCGCGACCTCGCTGCACTCAACTTTGGGGCTATTTTCTTTTTTAATTATTTTTATGGTGGAGTTAGCAACAATTTGAGTTTCTGTTTTGGGGTGATGTTAATGGCCGAAAGAAGTGACTGGTTTTCATGTATCTCTCATAAGATTTTGGATGGAGCAGGACGAACTTATGGAGTTTTCACAGTGATTATGAACAAAAGAGACAAGCTTTTGTTTTTGATTTGTGAAGATGAAAGAGTTGCGGTGCTGCTAGCTCCTCTTCTTTTCTTCAGATCTTTTTTTTTTTTGTGTCTTTCTTTTTCCTTCTATCTTCTTTCTTTTCCTATTCCTTCCGTCAGTTTTTCTCCCCTTTTCAAGATTTCCTCTTCCTTTTTGTAGTAATTAGAAACTAGCTTTTTTTTTTTTTTTTTT
>MDKI01230183.1:0-10666 GCA_005239505.1 Nicotiana paniculata
AAGAATAGCTAAAAATTGATTTAAGCCTTACATGAGTCAATAAAGCGACAGTGCTAGAACCGCGAGACTAGAGGGGTGCCTTACACCTTCCTCTCGGTCAACAGAATTCCTTACTCAGTCTTCTGTTTTCGTAGACCATATATTAAGAGTCAAACCATCCTTTGTTAAGGGATTCAAGATAAAAGGTGGCTTGGAACACCAAAACTCAATTTTAAGTGGCGACTCTAAATAATAAATAGTCCCTTTTCAAAAGGTCACTTCGATTGAAAAAACTCTTCTAACTCAACCTCGTAATAGGGTTGTGGGACATAAAAGAGGTGTGACATGTGCCTGCCTCAGATCCTGCATGATTAGTGCATAAGTGTAGAGTGAGTACATAAACAATATGTACAAAATAAGTATCCAGTGTAACCTCGAAAAAGTAGTGACGAGCGGTTGACATCGACACTACGGGCCAATAAAAAAATATGAAATTCTAAATAGGCACAAAATGCAAGAATAATAATAATAACACAATAGCTAGCAATAAATAAATGGTTCTTTAACTAATAGTCAATTTAAAAGTCTCCATTTGCCACATGCTAACTCCAACAATTTATGGCCATTAACTAAATTATAACCTCTCAAGCCATAAAATGATATCAAGTGTAATCGGGCTCCGGGTATTATCGGTTTATGCCGAGGTCGTACGGTCCGATCCAAAATACTGTGTGCACTGCCGAGGGTCGAACGACACAAATCATAGATGCATCTATTATACTGTTGAGGCAAACGACCCGCTCCCATGAGAGTAGAGAAGTTTACCTCGCTCGTGGAAGTACTTGCGACGTGAGAGGACATGTGTTTCTCAGAGTTATTATGTATTTCCTCGGTCTTTCAAAAATTTAGAATTCTTAATTGAAAATTTGAAACTTTAAAATCCCTGGTCTCAGCTCTACTCAAGGCAATTAATATGCACAATGAACACTGTGGGCATGTAATTTTTAACCTACCATATACTCCTACAAAATTCAATAAATAAATTAGTCGAATTTCAGTGTTATTTGTGAATTATTTTTGCATTGCATAATCATAATTTGTCTTTGAAAATTTATAAATAATTTAAAGTTGCATAATTAGGTTCCTAACCTCAATCAGTTTTTATTATAAAATTACAAATTTATCCTTCAAATAATTACAAGTGTTAATTGATAATTTCACTTTTTAATTCACTCATTAATTAATTTTTTCTTTTCAATTAGATAAAAACTAGAATTAGAACTAATTGATATATTTTTGTAATTGATTGAAATAAATAACGATAAAATATTGATTATTTTCCACAATAAAGGTTTTAATGATTAATTGCATAATTTAATCATTTTTCTAAGAAAATTACGAAATTTGTTCTTTAAATAAATATGGGTATTAAACTAATGGTTTTACTTTTAATTAACTTATTAATTAAATTATAATTATATGAAATTAGGTTTAAACTAATTAGTACATTTTAGAGTTTAATTATATGAATTTAGGTAATTAATTAACCTAAGTATAAAAGAAAGGATTAAAATCGGACCTGGGCCAAATTAACCAGGCCTAAGTCCCCTCTCTCACTACCCAAATATTCTCAGCCCAAGACAATTCTGGTCTAGTCCCCATTAATTCAAAACGACCACGTTTAAGTCCCCTTTAACCCTAGCTGTTGGATCATTTTGATCTAACGGCCCGCAACTCAATTCCCCCTTCCTATATAAATGTCTGAAGGAGCCTTACCCCCTCAGAATACACCTCCCTCACTCTCGTCTCTCTCCCCAGACCCAAACCCTAGTCGCCCTAACTCCCCCCGCCGTATACCACCACAATCTACGGCAGACCACCTCCAAACTACCCCAAAATTATACCAGGTACTCTACTCCTCCTCCTCAATCACCTCCTAACATCAGTCCCTCCAAAAACTCCATCGAAATTCCCTAATTTCAGATCTAAGATCTGTAAACCCTAAAAACCTAACTCTGGCCGATTCCAAGAGCCCCAATGACTCAAACCTACATGAGGCGATAACTCTTGGTGAGAGCTATCGATTCATGTGGGTTTGGACCATTTCCAAACCCCGCCAGAGTCCATCCAAAGTCCGGCGAGCCACCAAAATCTGGCTAAACCCGTCCTAGCTAACTGGTACCCCTCTTTAAACCTTATTTTCTTTGTGTTTAACTTGTTCAAACATAATTTTGAAGTCACTGGCTTATTTACTTAATTTTAGGTTTTTAGTTTCTGATATTGTTTACGAATTGATATGTTTCTTTCCTTGATGTTGAATGCTATTATGAATCTCATTCTAGGTTTAATTCTTGCATGTCTTGATTAATGTTAGTTTACAATCTAGGTTTTTCAGTTTCCCTTTTGACTGATTCTGATTCTTATAGATTAAGTATTAATTAATTGACGCTAGTTTAAACCTGCATGTTTAGATCTAATTAAGGCAGTAATCTAGGTTAACTCTAGTCTTACTCAAAATCCCAACTAATTAGTCTAGGTTTCCGAATTTAGTCACTTCTATGCATGATTCTATTGTTGTTAGGGTTTTTATCTTTTCTTTTTGTTGTTTCTGAATGATTAGTTCTGGTCGCTTTGATTGTGTATTAATTTAGGATTTCCTGAATTTTCTGGATTTTATTCTGGAATGGTAGTCTCTGTGTATTTTTTTTCCATTTAGTCTGCTTAGTCTTCTGGTCCTAAGTTAATCAACTTAGGTTCGTGTATCCCCTTTTCCCTATCTTCCCTAATTGTTCATATGTTAAAATTTTAGTTTTAATCATGCATGTGTTAGATCTATCTAAAATAGTAATTGCCTAAACGAAATTAGTCTAAAATTTATATGCAATCGCCTTAATTAATTACTGATTTTATTTTAGTTATAAGTTAACCTAATTGTGACTCTTAGGTTAGATTTGCACCTATAACCATCCTAAACAAACTGCCTTTCATTATTCATTCCTCACAAACAACCTTGGACTAATTGACTCATCATAAGTTGTTAAGCAGTTATATATTAGTCAATCAAAATTCTGATTTTAATTAATGGAAAATTAATTACACTGGATTAGTTAAGCTTAAGTTTGAAACTAAACAATAAGTCATAATATAGGATAATTAACTAAGTCTAAAGACTTAACTATTTGAATCATTTGAACTAATTAATCTAAGTCCTAAAATAAATTTAAATTAAGTTGTAACTAATTATTTTAGACCTATTCAACCTCACATTTAAAGAAGCTTAAGCTTCTTAGTTCTTTATTAGTTTAGTCAACCAATTAGGATAAAAGTAGGCAACTTAATAAATAACATAATCCTTAAATACTAAAAGGGTAATTTTAAGGGTATTAAAGGGTAATTTAGGAACTTCAATTAAAGAATCCTGGTTGTAACAACCCAAGAAACTTCTAGAATGAAGATAAAAGACAAAAAATAAAATAAGAAATATAATCAAATCAGAATTCTGGGTAAAACAGTAAAATTTCAGAAGTAAAAAGGGTGTAAAAATAGAGGAAGTTTCTAGAAAATGTACATATGTCCTAGCTGTTATAAAAAGATGCTGAAAATAGGATAAGGAGGACAGCTGTAGCAGGGCTGTTTAAAAATTGTACTATTTTTTCCAGATTTTGGATAAGGAATATTCCTAAAAAAGATGATCACATAGGCAGCCTATATAGACTACTCATTTCTGAAAATAGAGGGGATTCTACACATATACATTCTAGGTTTTATATAGATATACATTCTGAAAAATACTCACAGATTACTCTCATAGATTACACACTGAAAAACCAACATACGCGAAATATATATTCTATACACTGAAAAATACTCTGAATACACAAGAACATTCTGATAATCATCATAACCCCTTTTCAAAAATGTGTCTAGGATCTAAGTTCCTTCATACAAAAAATGAAAATCTTCTGAGATTTAGCAGCTTTTCTTTATTCCTATACTGATTTCGAACCAAAAACTCTCAGAAAAATCCTTCTATTTCTGCAAGAAATCTGGTTTCAGTATCTTGCTTGGTTATGGATTTTGTTGTGGATTTCTATTCGAACTTGGACTTATTTTTGGCTGCTTTCTGGACATACTGGGTTGTTACTGTGTTTTGGTTGCTGTTTAAGCTCAGATTTCTCTGTTTCTGGACCTTTATTTGGTCTCTTTCTGCAGGGTTTCTTCCATTCATAGGTATGTAACTAGACTGTTGTATGGAATAGAATTTCTGGCCTACATTTTTGCTTGAATGTCTATATTTGTGTATGTCTAACTGCAGAATTCAGTTATATGTATCAATACCTTGTTTGTTTTCTTGTTAGCATGAATGTGTTGGTTTGTTTTAGATCTGTTTGAAATTCCATGAATTATAGTAGCTTCATGTTCAAAACAACATTTAGGACACCAACATTAAGTTGGTCAGATTTATCCTAAAAATACATATGGTTGCAGGTGATTCTATGGCTAAAATAAGCACACGATTTTGGTTGATTCAAGCTGGACCTTTTTAGTTTAAGATATCAAATTTTCTTTATATATTTTTAATGTAATTTAAATTCGATTAACTCTGTAAATCCCTTTGTAAGATAATTATATCCCTTTCCCCCTTTAATTCTGGATTCTGATCTTTGTAATTAAAGTATGTGCTGGACCATTTTCCTAAAAATTATGTCCAATACCTTTATTTCTTTCTCTTGAATTGAATATGGAGCTAATGCTCTTCTGGCCTTCTAAATGAAGACCATGTGAAACGGGCCAGACTTATAGAGTGGCCCAATAAGCCTGAATGAGTCTGGACTTTAGGCCATTGGGCCTGGGGCGTAAAACCCAACGGTTTAAACACTCTACTTTATTCTAAAGAATTAATACATTTCTGAATTAGTTAGAAACAATCTTAATATTGTTCAAATTCCATGATTTATATATATGTGTCGTTCTTCTGGTATGAATTAATCTTAAGCCGTACGACATGTATTTCCCTTTAGAAATTGTATAAAACGTGACTGTCCCAACATGCTTAGCACGAAACTAGGCCAGATTTCCAATACCTTTAGACAACCCATATACCTATTTGGACCTATAACAAACTTAGTTGTTAAAAGACCTTGAATAAACCTACGTGTTGTAGTCCAAATATTTCTTTGACCTCTATATTAATCTTACAAGTTATTTAGGAAAACAATTTTTTTTAGAAGTAACAAAAGTGCTTAAACCCGTCCTTAAGTAAGTAATTGATACCTTTTAGACTTCTTGAACACTTTAAAAAATCAAAGTATACGTTCGCATAACTTTAAATAAAGTATAACTTTTCTAGTAACGAATACTTTTTCTTAAAATTATGTAGACGTTTACGTGACACAAATAAACTTTAAAATCAACATTCGTAGAGATGCCTTTAGGAGCGAATTTCAAAATTATTACCGTGATTGTGTATATGTTCGCGTGACGCAATCTCGATTTTTTTTTAAAAAAAAAATGAAATACGCGCTTGCGTGACTTTTGACGATTTCCTTAAATGAATCAAGTGTCGTAAATTATGTACACGTCCGTGTGACATGATTTTTGACGTATCAAAACTAAACGGGTATATGCATATGTAACCCATCTTAAAATAATTCTTTAAATACAAATAGTTGAATAATTAGAAGCGGTAAAATATAAAATGCACATAGGTATTAAAATCAGTAATTAAACAATTTAGACCAAGTGTAAATCACAAAGCGACCTTGATAGAACCAAGGAATTCGGGAGTGCCTAACACCTTATCCCGGGTTAACAAAATTCCTTACCCGGTCTTCTAGTTTGCAAACTTTTAACGGAGTCAAATATTTCCTCGATTTGGGATATTAAAAATAAATAAATGGTATCTCGGAACATCGTAAATAAATCCGAGTGGAGACTCTAAAATTAATTAAATAATCCCAAATTCGATTATGTCACTTAAATTGGAAAAACTCCCATATCCCACCCTCGGGAAAAAGGAGGTGTGACAGCTCTGACGGCTCTGCTGGGGATTAGAACCCAGAATCTCTGGTTCAGTGTTCAAGAATTCGAGCTTTTAATATGATTTTACTTGACTTGATTAAATTGTTGATATTACTGTCTTTCTGTGCCTAATATACTAATTGTCATTTATTTACCGCTTTAATATTTATTTGAACTGTATTTAAACTGACTTCTTACGCCTCCCTTCCGAGTCTTCTAAAAATTGGTGCACACGCGTGACCCACTTTTTTGTTAGAGGTCATACCAAGTAAGAAAGGGGATGGATCATCCAGTAGGCCGGATAGCCTTTCGTGCTACCGGTACGTCGCTCCCACCTCGGCTCGAGTTGTCCGCTCGGGTAAGCCAAGTCTTGAACAAAGCCCCAGGTTTAAACCTAGAATGACAAAATCTCATGTCGGATCCCTAGTAGGAACATTTATTTGCATCATGTGTATTTTTTTGACTTAGGGGACTCAACACAGAGGTTGGGTCCGTCTAGGACAGGCGTACCTGAAAATAAAAAGACCATCTTGATGCATCTTACCTGCTATGTGTACATTATTTGTTTTGGCTTGTTTGTTGACCGGCTAAAAAAGAAAATAATAGAAAAACCAAGAGCGAGGGAGGATAGAAAATTTACTAGTTTCGAAAACCCTGATATTTGAAAAATACCTCGAAACTCTGTCAAAAATTTTCAAAAGAAAAAAAAAGAGAAAAAGAATTTCAAAATAAGTGAAAATGAGTCAATGTCATATTTTTCAAGTTGTGTCAAAACTGACCGAACTACGTGGGTCTGATTCTCACGGGATGTGAGATACGTAGGCAATACTTATCGGTGTCGACCCCACTTTTCAAAAATAAACAAAATAAGTCCATTAGTCAAAATAAAACCGACCCAACTTCGGTTAAGTCTTGTACCGTTCTTGCCAGAATAGCCTTAGAGAATTTTACATTGTCGAAGGGCTATTTTCGTTAAAGAACGGACGTGTCTGTCACTTTTCCTGGAAAAGCACCCTGCTTCGGCCTCAAAACTTTACTCAAGAAGTAAGAAGGGGTCACTTTTGCAAAAATGGCCATTTTGGTCAATAGTGCGCAAATAGCCACTTTTGGGAGAGGTGTCTTTTGAAAAACTAAAATTGGTCTTTGTAAAAAAGAATTTGTTGGTCTTCTATTTCAAAATTAAAAGCAATCCTAACCGTACCCGTTCACAGGTGCAAAATGAGTACTGTACATAATCCGCAACTGAATATCGTAGAGAAAGCTCCCCTACAACTCCGAATGTGGTGGCATGACCTAGACGAGGAGGGTAAATAATGGGTAGTTGAGCAATTGGGGGCTCTCGTTGACATCATGAAGGTTAAAACCAAGAAATGACTTAATCAAGGCCTTAGTAACCTTCTGGATCTGGTTCTTAATGTATTCTGTTTCTCATATTTCGAGCTCACTCCTACCCTAGAAGAAATAGCAGGGTATACGGGTTTTGGTCGGAATTTAAGGAACCAACAACTCATCTTCCCAAGGCCCATGTCAGTTCGCCGTTTCTTTGATTTCCTATCCATCAGCAAACAACTCAGAAAGAGCTGGGTGGTTGATGGATGTTGATCATTCTATTTCTTGTACTCTAGATATGGCTTTCCAGATGGGTTTGAAACACATGAAAAGGGGCTAAACGACAAACAAGACAAGGATACCTGGATATTTCACCACTGAATAGCCTTCATAGCGGCATTCCTGGGTGTAATGGTCTTTCCAAATGCAAAATGGACCATTGATGTTCGTGTGGCTAGAATTGCCCAAGTTTTGACTAAGAAAAAGGATCACACTCTAGCTCCACTCATACTGTCTGATATTTACCGGGCTTTAACGTAGTGCAAGTCGGGGGAAACATTCTTCGAAGGTTGCACCATTACTCTCCAAATGTGGCTAATCGAACACCTTCATCATCACCCAGAAATTCATGAGCTATGGTCCTGACAAAACCAATTTCATCGAAAGCGATGAAGAAAGAGTAAAGGATTACCATTCCTCGGAAGGATTTGAAGCTTAGATTGACCATCTGAGAACTTTGCGGGAAAATCAGATAGAGTGGACCTTGGGATGGCTACCTGTCAGAGAGGTCATACACTTGTCGGCTACAAGAAATCATTTGCTGTTAATGGGCCTGAAAAGTGTCCAACCCTATGCACCCCAAAGGGTCTTGGGCAGTTGGGTCGGTATCAAAAAGTATCGGAGGATGAAGACTTGAGTACCCAGGTGTTGACCCAAGTCACTGCATGGTTTTGAAGATTGACAAATGCCTACCCAGTTGAACCAGATCCATCAGGGCAAACATCTTGAACGAACCAATTGGCACAAGAACCATACATGCACATGAGATAAACGCGATCTGTGAATTATCCATGAACTAAGAGGTTAACTCTGTAAGCACGTGATTTTTTCCCTATATGAAATACTCCTATAAAATCCCAAGAAAATAGATTTTTTGTTAATTATTTGACATTTTAGGAATATTTGTAGAATTTTTAATTGTTTGTATTTTTACGCATGTTTAAGTTTATTTAAATCATGAAAAATACCAAAAATATCACGCATGGCATTTAGGCTTTATTTTTACAATTTTCGGATTAATCAGTAATTATTTATCTTATAAAAATTGAAAATCACAAAAAATGCTTCATTTTTACACTTTTTCCTTTTATTGATTTTTTTCTCTTTTAATTTAGGATTAAGTAGTTTTTATAATTAGTTAATTAGTTTAATTTCACATTTTTAGACAATTTAGAATTTTTTGTATGATTTTTAATTAAAGAAAAAGAAAAAGAAAAGATAAGAAAAAGAATTTGAAGACAAGATTTAACTGGATATTGAGCTTTGTACCCAAATTAGGTCCAAATTTTCCTACCTAGCCCAAATACCCTTGAACCCATTAGCCCAGAACTCATACCCTTCCAATTAAAACCTACACTTTCACCAAAGCTCACGAATATTCCAAATGCAAAGCATGACTAGTTCAATCCATTCCCAGCGATATATCCCAACTTGCTCATGTTTCTGGCATCCTTTCAACTGGTTTTGGCTATCGTTCGTAATTCGAGTTTGCGACGAGGTTCCGATCTCCGTTCATCAGTCAGGCTCCTACGCTTTGTTCGACTTTGGAGTGCAAATGTAATATTCAAGCCAAATTTGTCAATATAAAGGTCATCTTCCTATGTCATTCCAATTTATATGGTTCTCGCTCAAGTTTCGTGAGTATTCTGTTTGATGTTTTTGTTATTCTTCATTTTTTAACCTACTGAGTTAATATTGAATATGGTCTAATTGTTTTGTCTTGCTTAAGAGTCTTATTTGCTTCTTTGCTCAACCTCCCGTAACTGCCTTTTTTTTGTTTCTTTTGGTTTTGTTATAATTAGTCTTCTAAGTAGTTTAATGTGTTATCTTTACTTTGTATTGTGAAGTGATCAGCTATATCAACAGGGTAAACTAAGAAACGAGAAAGAGTAGAGTTTGAAGTTTAGGTTGAATTTTTGTAATATTTGGGTTATTGTGGTAGTAGTTTAAGAATGAATTTTTGGATTATTTGTAGGACCACTAGAATAAAATTGAAGATCAGTTGACATGCCTTTAAAATAACATCAATTTATAATATCTTCCCCATAATTCTTTATTCGTAAATTCGTATGATCCCCATTAATCTTAAACGTAGGAAATCAACTAACATTGTAGTTTGCTTTAAAGAGCAATTAATTAATAATAAATTATCGTGGTCATGGGTACGGTCCCCGTGGCATGGTCACGATATGTAACCTACACTCGGGAGTGGCAACTCATGCCTCAACCCTCAACTCTAAACAATTAATAAAAAATACACATAGCAACCACGGGTACATTTCATGTGACGTGTTTGCCATGTGTTCAAAAACAACAAGTGCACGCCATCGTGACTTGTCTAAGATAAATCCATAAACATCCTAATTGGTCTTAAAGCTAAAACGCTCCTTCAAATAGAAAACATAGAGAATAATTAAACATCGCCTCAAATAGGCATTCTAAAACCGTCACGACCATAGTTTTGACTACGTAATCTACACTCGGGTGCGACAACTCATGTCTCCGTCTTCAACTTCAAATTATAATAAAAATCACATGTTGTAATTTCAGGTGCATTTCATGTGGCGTAGTTATAATGTGTCCAAAAAACGAAAAGTGCACGCCATCGTGACTTGTTTCCTGACAAGGGTCTTACCAATCTCCTGGGAAAGAAAAATCACTGCTATCCAGGAATCCAAAAATATGACAACCCTCAAATATGATGAATTAATTGGAAACCTTACTGCCTATGAACTAAGAAGACAGACAATGAAGATGGATGGTCCAAAGAAGGAAATGAGTCTAGCACTGAAAATCACTGAGGGAGCAGATCTTGAGGAAGATGAGATGGCCATGATTACAACTTTCTAATAAGGAAGAAGGGCATCTCTAGAAGAGGAAATTACAACAAAGCAAAAGCTCCAGAAAAGCCAACCAACGAGGGATGCTACAAGTATGGAAAAATTGACCACCTTATCAAGAACTGTCCTCAGTGGGAAGTGGAATAAAAAAAGATAGATATGAAAGAAGGAACATGAAGAAGGAACTGGTCCAACCCAAGAAAACCACAACAAAAGCT
>MDKI01034395.1:0-37939 GCA_005239505.1 Nicotiana paniculata
TTGATTGACTGTGTCTAGTTGATGATAAACTATAAAGATGTTTGAAAACGAATTAAGCGAACTAGGGAAATAAAGTGCGGATAACGTCTATAATTATGCCTAGTGATGCCTATGAAATGAGAAAATATATGAAGCATATTACGAAACGGGCCTCGACTCAATTGTTTAAAGATGACTTCAAAAATTAGAATTTGCGTAAAATCTCTATTGAGGTATGTGCGGCTAAAACCCCATCTTCTTAGAAATTGAAACCACATGGTGTCCATACGATTGATGTAAGTTTCAACCTTGATTGATGTAGAAAATGATATTCCATACGGGCTTGTGTTGTAAGAATTTGTGTGAAATATGTATTTGAATGCTCACATTATGCTATCTTGTCACTTGATGATGTATTGAAGATATGGGATGTGTGTTAAATTTCCAAAGCATGTGAAAGCCTCTATATGCCCATGATTCATAATTTCTCCTGTGTGTACTTAATATCTTGAATTGAAAGGCTTGTTGACTAAATTTATATTAATGTGAAATATGTGGAAAGAAATCGAATTATGAAATGCGACCAAGTGCCAAGTGTGACATAATTATTGTGATTACTAGTGCCGAAGAAATGGAAATGCGTGTAAGAGATGTGGAATGAGATGATTGATGGAAAATGGAAATGTCTTGAGTAAGACGGTCTAGCCGATCGGGACGTGATCGGACGCCATGCCGCACACATGGTGGTATTGTGCAGAAAATTGAAACCGAAATTGAAATGAGAATTGAGATTGTAGAGAATGTCTCCAGTTAGATGACTTAGCCAATCAGGTCATGATCGGACTCCGTGCCAAGAGTACGGTGGCATTATGAATAGTGGCATTGTGAACAGTGGTATTGTGGATAGTGGTATCGTGAACTGTGGTATTATCGGTACTAAAGATCTCCCAACTAAAAATATGTATTAATTTCGTATTTTGAAAATTGTTATGTTTCAATTTGGCATTTGGAAATTATTGATTGTGACTTGTTGTTTCTATGGCTTTCCTTTTCTTGTATGGTTATTCTATTTTGAAAGATGATTTTTAGGATTACATACTAGTACTATTCGACAGTAGTAACGTCCTTTTTTGCTGGGGGCGATGCATCTTTAATGGATGCAGGTGCTTCCACAGTAGGCGGTGGTGATCAGTGATAGCGTTATGCTCCTTTAAGCTTACTTGGTGATCCCCACTTCATTTCTGGGTTTTGAGTTATTTGGTTATCGTGTACTTTGTATTTTGAGGTATAGCCAGAGCCTTGTTTCTGGAATTTCTATATTATTCATTCAATTATACTTAGAGGCTCCGTAGACAGGTTGTGGGTGGTGTTTGATATTGGAAATTGAATTAGAAATGTTGGTATTTGGCAAATATGTTTTTCATCATATCTATAAAAATTGTAATATTCTAGATATTATGGTTGAAACTACTAATGGAAATAAAATGGAAGTTGTTAATGAAAAATTTATAAAGTATGATTAATGGAGTTCATCTCCTCTTTATTCATGAATTAGTTTGGGTAGAATGAAACCTAACAGGCTTGCTCAGTCGGGTTTACCCGGTTGAGGGCCGGTCGCGCTCCTTGGTTTTTGGGGCGTGACATACTTGCTTAACTTGCAAATATCACTCCTACTTCACGTTATTATAATTACATCCATGTCATAACTATCTTGATGTCCTTTTGTACAAGACTTATACCATATTAGTCATTCATGTCTTTACTTGTTAGCTTATAAATATGAAATTCCTTCTTCTTGCTTGTTATATTTACATCTAAGCTTTCCACCACGTTAATAGTGAAATTTATGTGCTTCCACCATACTTGTTGTCATTATTTATTATGCCCTCTATCTCGTCTATTTCTATTTTCTATATGTTTCGACTTGGTATTTGTTACTATCTGGGTTTTCCCCACTTAGTAGACAATAATATTGTAAATTATTTTACCTGGTTGGTACTGCTACATGCACATTTGGCAAGGATGAGATAAATGCACGAAGGGTATTCTCGTGCTAATTTATTTGACACACACACACACACACAAACACACGCGCGCGCACACACACACACACACACACACACACACATATATATATATATATATATACATACATATATATATATATATATATATATATATATATATGGTGAGGGAGAGATAAAAGCACGAAGAGTGTTACCATGCCATTTGATTTGCTGGTTATCGCTCTAAGGAGAGGACTAGTCGTGATATTGAGCAATATTAATTGTGGTTCTTCTAGAAATCAGCTATTGCTTTGCATATTTGTTTATGGTACTCTTATTTGTTTTTTTTTTGTAATTGTTCCCACTATTAGTCTACTGCACATGTTATAATAGTGTGTATCTTTTAAACTAAAAATCCTCGTCACTACTTTGACGAGGTTAGACAATATACTTACTGAGAACGTGGGGTCGGTTCTACTCATACTACACTTCTGTACCCTGCGTGTAGAGTTTGGGAGCGGAGCCGAAGATGTTCGTGCATTCCAGATAAAGCTACCTCTTGTCCTTGGTAGCTTTAGATCTTGCTAATCTGTTTATATAACTTTCAAACAGATCATATATTTATTTGTACCAGCTTTGTAAAATTTCAAGTCTTCGCAGCTCAGATTCGTACTACCAGACCCTGGGGTTATTGTAAATGTTCAGATAATTCTTCATTGTTTTCCTATAAATCCCATTCGGATTTGTAACGACCCGACCGATCGTTTTGAGAGTTAGAGCCCCGATCCCCTATTAACTGCTTTCCCCATATCTATTTCTGCTATTTTGTCCTGCCGGGAGGGTTCGTTTTGGGTTTTGGAATGAATTGAGACACTGTCTCTTAACTGGAAGCTTAAGTTGGAAAAGTCGACCGGATGTCGACTTGTGTGTAAACGACCTCGGATTTGATTTTTGATGGTTCCATTATCTCCGTTACGTGATTTTGAGCTTAGGTGCGCGTCCGGAATATGATTTGGAGGTTCATACTAGAATTAGGCTTGAATTGGCAAAAATTTGAAGTTTGGCGACATTGGTCGGCAGTGGAAATTTTGATATCGAATTTGGAATGGAATTCTGAAAGTTAGAGTAGGTTTGTCGCGTCATTTTTGACTTGTGTGTAAAATTTGAGGTCATTCGGACGAGTTTTGATATGTTGCGACGTCATTTGTAGAATCAAGAAATTTCAAAGTCATTAGGCTTGAATCCGTGTGTAATTCATATTTTTGATATTGTTTGATGTGGTTTGAAGGCTCGAATAAGTTTTTATAGTGTCTTAGGAGTGGTTGGTATGTTTGGTTGAAGTCTCGGGGGACTCGGGTGATTTTGGGTGCTTAGAGGATGGAATTTGGACTTCGGAAAATTTCTAAGTATTGCTGGTTCTGGTGTTTTCGCACCTGCAGTGGGAAGTCCGCAGGTGCGGCCCCGCAGAAGAGAAGATGAGGTCGCAGGTGCGTGTTTGGGTATAGAGATCATGGGTCACAGATGTGACGAGCGAGCCGCAGGAGCAGAGCCGCATCTTCAGAAGGGTAGTCACAGATGTGGAGGTGAAAAAGATCCAAGGCTCCACAGAAGCGGACGATAAGCCGCAGAAGTGCATCCGCCGATGCAGACATAGGCGCGCAGGTGCGGACCGTGGATTTTAATGAATACTCGTAGATGCGAAGTCTTAGCAGCAGAAGCGGGACTACAGATTTCGCCCTAGGGTCGTAGAAGCGATAATCGCTAGGTCGAAAAGGGGAATTTCGAGGGTTTGAGTTAATATCACAAAAATTCAATTGGCAGCTCGGTGGAAGGCGATATTTTGAGAGATTTTTAGAGGGAGGCATTTGGTAACGAATCTTAACTCCTTTGTGATTATATCCCACTAATCTATGCTTGTATTCATCCTTTAATTTTGGATTTAGGGTAAAAAGTTAGGAAAATTGAGAAAAAATTCTTAGGCCAAATTTTGGGGTTTTGATCAAGATTTCTGTATTGGATTTGAGTAATTTTGGTACGAGTAATCTCGTGAGCGAATGAGTGTTCTTATTTGGTAATTTTTACTCGACTCCGAGACGTGGGCCTGGGGAGTCATTTTGAGCGATTTTCTAATTTCTTACTTTAACTTCGATTTCGTTCGCTAGCTTAGTTTCTTGTAGTTATATTTATGTTATGTAATTGGTTTTCGCTATATTTGGGCCATTTGGAGTCAGATATTCGTGGAAAGAGCCTAAATTTAGATTGATTTGAACTTGGTTCGAGGTAAGTGACTTGCACAACCTTGTGTGGGGGAACTCCCCTTAGGATTGTACTATTGTTGTTATATGAGCGCCGTTTACGTGAGGTGCCGAGTACGTATACGGGCTAATTATTGTAAGAACCCAATTTTTACTAAATAGCATGTATACGTGAGGTGACGAGTATAGGAGACAATTAGACAGAATTTCTTAGAGCTACTCGATTATGTTTTCTAGCTTAGTTTATTGTAGTTATATTTATGTTAAGTAATTGGTTTTGGCTAGATTTGGGCCATTCAGAGCCGGATATTCGTGGAAAGAGCCTAATTTCGGATTGATTTGAGCCTAGTTCGAGGTAAGTGGCTTGCCTAACCTTGTGTGGGGGAAATCCCCTTAGGATTGTTACTATTGTCGTTATATGAGCGTCGTGTACGTGAGGTGACGAGTACGTACATGAGCTAATTATTGTAAAAACCCGATTTTCACTAATAGTAACCTGTTTTTCCCCTTAATTGAACTTATTAGCATGTATGATATCCTGTTAGACTAGGGAAGCATGCCTACTTGCCTTTACTATTTACTTGAACTACGTGTAGCATGTTTAGTGGTTTTACCTGTCTTCCTTAACTTGTGCTAAGGATAAATTGTAATACTTCGTGCCATGATTATTGAATCTTATTATTTCGCTGCATATTTACTTTGGGACTACGGAGCGGTATTCCAGGAGATCCCCCTGTCTTCAATATTTACTTTGGAACTACGGAACAGTATTCCGGGAGATCCCCCTACACATATATATTTTGGACTACAAGACGGTATCTCGGGAGATCCCCTGTTGAACTGTTGTTTTTCCACGATTCTTTTCCTTGATACATTTCAGTCTTTATTACTGCGATATTTCCTTTTTTCCTTGATTTATTATATATGTATATATATATGTTCCGGTAGGGCCCTGATCTGACCTCGTCACTACTCAACTGAGGTTAGGCTTGGTACTTACTGGGTACTATTGTGGTGTACTCATGCCCTTCCTGTAAATGTTTTTCTTATGTAGATCGAGGTACATCTTATCCGCCTTATATTTAGTACAACCGCATCACCTTACTGGAGACTTCAACGTACATCTGCACAAGCCCGCAGATCCTCGGAGTCCCCCTTTATCCCTTATATTGTTTGCCCTCCTTTATCTACTTAGACACTATGTATAGGAGACAGTTAGACAGAATTTCTTAGAGCTTGTGACTCGTGATTTACCGGGTTTTGGGAGTGCTATGTATATTCGATGGCTGGTTTACTTGTACATACCGAGTGGCATCCTTATCAGTATATTATATCTATTGAAGCTAGTTGTAAATTATTGCCTTACTTATGTTATTTCGGTTTTATTAGGCTTACCTAGTTGTAGCGACTAGGTGTCGTCACAACGTCTTACGAACGGTCTTCGGGAGGCTATGGGAGTCTCGCAGATCGATACAGAGACGTCTGTACGTATCTTCGGGAGGCTATGGAACTGTAAAGAAAAATCATACTTCTTTGATTTCCTTGTCGTGCGAGTTATTAAAATCAAATTCTAAAATTCTCTGTTCTATTCTTTCTCATAGATGGTGAGGACTCGTACCGGGAGATGCAATGATCAGCCACTCGAGCCCCCTACCAGAGCCTCCAGAGGCCATGGCTGGGGTAGAGGACAACCACGCGGTGCAGCCCGAGCACCTGCATGAGCTGCGACAGAGGAGCCCCTAGCAACTTCAGCTAGAGGATAGGCACCGGAGGTTCCTATTGTTGCTCCAGCCCTCCAGGAGACTTTCGCTCAGTTTATGAGCATGTTTAGCACAATAGTTCAAGCTAAACAGATTCCACTAGCTCCCACCATATCTCAAGCCGGGGGAGAGGCGCAGACTCCCGCATCCCATACTCTTGAGCAAAGGTCCAGGTTGATCAGGCCCTAGAGTTTATTCCTATGCCACCAGTGGCTCCGGTTCAGCATGAGACCAGAGTAGTTGCTTCTGAGGCAGAGCATCTTAGACTTGAGAGGTACAAGAAGTACCACCCACCTAATTTCAGTGGATTAGCTTCAGAGGATGCTCGGCAATTTCTAGAGGAGTATCATGATATTCTCCGCACTATGGGCATAGCGGAGACGAGTGGGTTTCTTTTACCGCCTTCCAGTTGAAAGGAGCAGCCTATCAGCAGTGACGTGCCTATGAGTTGAGTAGTCTGGATGAGGAAGCCTCACTCACTTGGACTCAGTTCTTAGATATGGTTTTGCATGAGTATGTCCCTCAGAGTCTCAGTGATGCTTGGCGCGCAGAGTTTGATAAGCTGCGTCAGGGTTCTATGACTTTGTCGGAGTATGCAGTCTGTTTCAGTGAGTTGGCTCAACATGCACCGACTTTGGTTGCTACAGTCAGAGAGATGGTTCATCGCTTCATTGAGGGACTCCACCCCAGTATCAGGAGCAGTATGGTCAGGGAGTTAGAGATGGATATCTCTTATCAGCAGGTCGCGAGTATTGTCAGGAGAGTGGAGGGAATTCTTGCCCGGGACAGAGAGGAGAGAGAGGTCAAGAGGTCTCTAGATACTGGTTATTACTCTGGAGCTTGTGCCCCAGCAGCTCTCCCTGGTAGGGGTTTTGTGAGTCACCCTGTTCATTTAGATCTTCCAGCCGCCAGCGGTGTTCCAGCTCCTTCCAGGCCTCAGGAGCCTTATTATGCAGCACCAGTATCCTGTGTCCTCCTGCTCGGGGTGCTATTAGCGGCCAATCCAGCAGTCCAGGCCAGGCCCGAGCCAGTCACAGCCACGCGTCCTCCGAGGGGTTGTTTTGAGTGTGGTGATACTCATCATATGGTGAGGGATTGACCTAGACTTAGGAGGGGTGCACCTCCACAGACTTCTCAACCACCACGTGCTCTACCGGGTCATCCAGCCATACTTCTAGCACCAACTGCCGCCCCACCTACTCAGCCAACTCAAGGTCGAGACAGGTATTATGCCCTTCTAGCTCGTTCAGAGGCAGTTGCTTCCTACTCTGTCATCACAGGTATAGTTCCATTCTGTCATAGAGATGCGTCAGTATTATTTGACCCAGGATCTACGAATTCCGATGTGTCCTCTTATTTTGCTCCACATTTGGGGGTATCTCGGGATTCTTTGAGTTCCCTTTTTATGTATCTACTCTTGTGAGAGATTCTCTTGTTGTGGACCGTGTATATCGGTCGTGTTTGATTTCTCTTCGTGATTTTGATACTAGAGCCGATTTATTATTGCTCAGCATGGTAGATTTTGATGTTATTTTGGGCATGGATTGGTTATTTCCCCATTATGCTATTCTTGATTGTCACGCTAAGACCGTGACGCTGGTTATGCCAGGTTTTCCGCGTTTAGAGTGGAGGGGTACCTTAGAGTATACTCCCCGCAGGGTTATTTCATTTCTTAAGGCTCAGTGAATGGTTGAGAAGGGGTGTGATGCATATTTAACTTATGTGAGAGATGCCAGTATTGACACCCTTACAGTTGAGTCATTTCCAGTATTGAGGGACTTCCCTGATGTGTTTCCAGCTGATCTTCCGGGCATGCCGCACGACAAAGATATTAGTTTTGGCATTGATCTATTGTCGGGCACTCAGCCCATCTTTATTCCTCCTTATCATATGGCTCATCCTGAGTTGAAGGAGGTAAAGGAGCAGTTGCAGAAGTTTCTTGATAAAGGCTTCATTCGGCCAAGTGTGTCACCTTGGGGTGCTCCGGTCTTGTTATTGAAGAAAAGGGATGATTATATGTGTATATGTATTGATTATCGCCAGCTGAACAAGGTTAACAGTGAAGAACAGGTATCCATTGCCTCGCATTGATGATATAGTTGATCAGTTACCGGGTACCAGAGTGTTTTCCAAGATTGACTTGCATTCAGGCTATCATCAGTTGAAGATTCGGGAGCCGGATATCCTGAAGACTGCTTGCAGGACTAGATATGGTCATTATGAGTTTCGTATCATGTATTTTGGGCTGATCAATGACCTAGAAGTCTTTATGCATCTGATGCACAATGTATTTCGTCCTTATCTTGACTCATTCGCCATTGTGTTTATTGACAACATCCTAGTGTATTCCCGGAATTGGGAAGATCATGAGCAACACTTGAGGACTGTGCTTCAGACTTTAAGCGAGAAGAGGTTGTATGCAAAATTTTCTAGGTGTGAGTTTTGGCTTGACTCAGTGACATTCTTGGATCACGTAGTATCGAGTGATGGGATCAAGGTAGATCCGAAGAAGGTGAAGGCAGTGCAGAGTTGGCCTAGACCATCATCAACTACGGAGATCCGCAGTTTCCTTGGTTTGGCGGGGTATTAACGTCTCTTTTTAGAGAGATATTCATCTATTTTAGCACCTATGAACAGGCTGACCCAGAAGGGTGCTCCATTCAGGTGGACAGAGGAGTGTGAGGAGATCTTTCATAAGCTCAAGACAACTTTTACTACAACTCCAATATTGGTATTGCCTCCAGGTTCGGGGTCTTGCATTGTCTATTGTGATGCTTCGTGGATTGGTCTTCTGCGGTGTTTATGCAGGACGGTAGGGTGATTGCCTACGTGTCCAGACAGTTGAAGGTGCATGAGAAGAACTATCATGTACACGATCTTGAGTTAGGAACTATTGTTCATACCTTGAAGATCTGGCGCCACTATTTGTACGGTGTTCCCTAGGAGATCTTCAATGATGATCGGAGTTAACAGAACATGTTCAAGAAAAAAGATCTTAACTTGTGCCAGTGGATGTTGTTGGAGCTACTTAAGGATTATGACATCACTATTTTGTATCACCCGAGAAAGGCCAATGTAGTAGTCGATGCTTTGAGTCACCGGGTGGAGAGTTTGGGGAGTTTGGCATACCTTCCAGCAGCAAATAGGCTCTTAGCGTTGGATGTTCAGGACTTAGCCATCCACTTTGTGATACTGGATATTTCGGAGTCGAGCCGAGTATTGGCTTACGTGTTCTCTCGGTATTCTCTTTATGACCATATCAGGGAGCGTCAGTATGATGACCCTCATCTGCTCGTCCTTCAGGACAGGGTTCAGCAAGGCGATGCTAGAGATGTGACTATTGGTGATGATGGCGTGATGAGGATGAAGGGCCGGATATGTGTGCCCAATGTGGATGGGCTTCGGGAGTTGATTCTTGAGGAGGCCCACAACTCGCGATATTCCATTCATCCAGGTGCCGTAAAGATGTACCAGGATTTGAGACAACATTATTGGTGGAGGAGGATGAAGAAGGATATAGTCGGGTTTGTGGCTAGGTGTCTCAACTGTCAGCAGGTTAAGTATGAACATCAGATACCGAGTGTCTTGCTTCAGAGGTTAGAGATCCCAGGGTGACAGTGAGAGCGAATCACCATGGATTTCGTAGTTGGGTTCCCACAGACTTCGAGGAAGTTCGACGCTGTTTGGGTGATTGTGGATTGGCTGACCAAGTCAGCTCATTTCATTCCAGTGATGACTACTTACTCTTCAGAGAGGTTGGCTGAGATCTACATCCGAGAGATTGTTCACCTTCATGGTGTCCCAGTTTCTATCATTTCAGACAGAGGCACACATTTTACATCACGGTTCTGGAGAGCCGTACAATAGGATTTGGGCACTAGGGTGGAGCTGAGCACAAAATTTCACCCTCGGATAAATGGGAAGTCCGAACGCACGATTTTGATTCTAGAGGATATACTATGTGCGTGTATGATGGAGTTTGGTGGGCCATGTGACATGTTCTTGCCACTTGCGGAGTTTGCCTAACAACAGTTATCATACCAGCATTCAGATGGCACCGTATGAGGCTCTGTATGGTAGACGGTGTCGGTCCCCAGTGGGTTGGTTCGATCCGGGCGAGGCCCGATTATTAGGTACATACTTGGTCTAGGATGCTCTGGATAAGGTGAAGGTGATTCATGATACATTTCGCACATCCCAGTCCAGACAGAAGAGTTATGCGGACCGGAAGGTTCGTGATTTAGCATTCATGGTTGGAGAGCGGGTATTGCTTCGAGTATCGCCTATGAAGGGCGTAATGAGGTTCGGAAAGAAAGGCAAGATGAGGCCGAGGTACGTTGGTCCTTTTGAGATATTGCGGCGTGTTGGGGAGGTTGCCTATGAAATTTTTATACCTCCCAGCCTAGCATGAGTTCTTCTGGTACTCCACGTTTCTTTGCTCCAGAAGTATCACGGTGATCCAGCTTATGTATTGGATTTCAGTTCAGTCCAGCTGGACAAGGATCTATCTTATGTTGAGGAGCCAATGGCTATCTTAGATAGACAGGTCAGGAAGATAACGTTAAAGAACATTGCCTCAGTAAAGGTTCAGCGGGGGGGTCAGCCGGTCGAGAAGGTGTCTTGAGCGACCGAGCGGGATATGCGCAATTGTTATCCTCATCTGTTCACAGCTTTAGATATGTCTCTATGCTCGTTCGAGGACGAACGATAGTTTTAAGAGGGGGAGGATGTAATGACCCGACCGATCATTTTTAGAGTTAGAGATCCGATACCCTATTAACTTCTTTCCCCGTATCTATTTCTGCTATTTTGTCTTGCCCAGAGGGTTCGTTTTAGATTTTGGGGTAAATTGAGACACTTAGTATCTTAATTGGAAGCATAAGTTGGAAAAGTCGACCGGATGTCGACTTATGTGTAAACGACCTCGAATTTAATTTTTGATTGTTCTGTTAGCTCCATTAGGTGATTTTGGACTTAAAAGCACTCCCAGAATGTGATTTGGAGGTCTGTAGTAGATTTAGGCTTGAATTGGCAAAAATTAGAATTTTGGCGACATTGGTCGGCAGTGGAAATTTTGATATCGGACTCGGAATGGAATTCCGAAAGTTGGAGTAGGTTCATAGCGTCATTTTTTACTTGTGTGTAAAATTTGAGTTCATTCGGATGAGATTTGATATGTTTCTGCGTCGTTTGTAGAATCTAGAAATTTCAAAATCATTAGGCTTGAATCCGTGTGTAATTCGTGTTTTTGATGTTGTTCGATGTGGTTTGAAGGCTCGACTAAGTTTGTATGGTGTTTTAGGAGTGTTTGGTATGTTTGGTATGTTTGGTTGAGGTCCCAGGGGCCTCGGGTGATTTTCGGTGCTTAACGGATGGAATTTGGATTTAGGAAAATTTCTGATTATTGTTGGTTCTGGCATTTTCGCACCTGGGGAAGTCCGCAGGTGCGGCCCCACAGAAGCGAAGATGAGGTCTCAGGTGCGTGTTTGGGTATAGAGGTTAGGGGTTGCAGATGCGACGAGTGAGCCGCATTTGCGGAAGGGTAGTCGCAGATGCGGGGGTGAGAAGGATCCATGGCTCAGCAGATGCGGACATAGGCGCGCAGGTGCGGACTGTGAAGTTTAATGAAGAATTGCATATGCATAGTCCTAGACGCAGAAGCAGGACCGTAGATGCGGTCGTGGGGTCGCATAAGCGATAATCGTTGGGCAGAAAAGAGGAATTTTGAGGGTTTAAGTTCATATCACAAAAATTCAATTGCGAGCTCGGTGGAAGGAGAAATTTCGAGAGATTCTCAGAGGGAGTCATTGGGTAATGAATCTTAACTCCTTTATGATTATATCTCATTAATCTATGCTTGAATTCATCCTTTAATTTCGGATTTGGGGTGAAAACTTGGTAAAATTGAGAAAAGTTCTTAGGCCGAATTTTGGAGTTTTGATCAAGATTTATGTATCGGATTTGAGTAATTTTGGTACGAGTGATCTCATGAGCGAATGGGTGTTCTTATTTGGTAATTTTTACTCGATCCGAGACATGGGCTCGGGGAGTATTGTTGAGCGATTTTCTAATTTCTTGCTTTAACTTCGACTCCATTCGCTAGCTTAGTTTCTTGTAGTTATATTTATGTTATGTAATTGGTTTTGGCTAGATTTGAGCCACTCAGAGTCGGATATTCTTGTAAAGAGCCTAATTTCGGATTTATTTGAGCTTGGTTGAGGTAAGTGGCTTGCCTAACCTTGTGTGGGCGAACTTCCCTTAGGATTGGTACTATTGTTGTTATATGAGCGCCGTGTACGTGAGGTGATGAGTACGTACACGAGCTAATATTTGTAAATACCCGATTTTCTCTAAATAGTAACCTGTTTTCCCCCTTAATTGAACTTATTAGCATGAAAGTATCATGTTAGACTAGGGAAGTATGCTTACTTGCCTTAACTATTTACTTGAACTACGTGCAGCATGTTCAGTGGTTTTACTTATCTTCCATAACTTGTACTTAGGATAAATTGTAATACTTCATGCCATGATTATTGAATCTTGTTGTTTTGATGCATATTTATTTTGGGACTACGAAACGGTATTCCGGGAGATCCCGTTTCTTGCATATTTACTTTGGGACTACGAAACGGTATTCCGGAAGATTCCCCTACACGTTTATGTTTGGGACTACGCAACGGTATTTCGGGAGATTCCCCTACACATTTATATTTGGGACTATGAGACTGTATCTCTGGAGATCACCTGACGAAGTGTTGGGTTCTGAGCTGTTGTTTTTCCACGACTCTTTTTCCTAATTACATTTAAGTCTTTATTACTGCGATATTTCCTTTTTGCCTTGCTTTATTTTATATATATATATATATATATATATATATATATATATATATATATATATTCCGATAGGGCCCTGGCCTGACCTCATCACTACTCGACCGAGGTTAGGCTTGGCACTTATTGAGTACCATTGTGGTGTACTCATGTCCTTCCTGCACTTATTTTTCGTGTGCAGATCCAGGTACATCTTATCCGCCTCATCATTAATACAGCCGCAGCAGCTTACCGGAGACTTCAAAGTACATCTGCACGCGCCCGCAGATCCTCGGAGTTCCCCTCTATCCCTTGTACTGTTTTCCCTCCTTTATCTATTTAGACATTATGTATAGGAGACAGTTAGACAGAATTTCCTAGAGCTTGTGACTCGTGATTTACCGGGTTTTGGGAGTGTTGTGTATATTTGATGGCTGGTTTACTTGTACATGTCGAGTGGCATCCTTATTAGTATATTATATCTATTGAAGCTAGTTGTAAATTATTGCTTTACTTATGTTATTTCGATTTTATTAGGTTTACCTAGTCGTAGCGACTAGGTGCCCTCACGACGTCTTACGGAGGGAGAAATGGGTCATGCAAGATTGTATTGACTGTTAGCTGACTTACATAATGGGTTGAATTAGGTGCCATCATGACTTGTGAATTTTGGGTCCTCGCACATATTTTATTGATTGGCGCTAGGCACAAGTACACTAAGACAAGTTTTAACTAGAAACATGAAAACCAATTCCTATATAATTCTGACTACAAATCTTATTTAGAAATAAATTAAATAAATCAAATCCGAAATAACTAAGGTTTCCTATTACGACTTTGAATTATTTTTCCAACAATCGGGTTGTTTCACTTTGGCTTTTTTTTTTTTTAGTTAAAACCAAACCAAATCAAGCTAATTATGATCGGGTTTTTTTTTCCAACACCAAATTAAATCAACCAAACCATAATTATTTTCCCCCCGGTTAAACTCGAATTATTCGTTCAGTACGATTTATCGATTTCTTTGTACACCATTCCCTAATGTGAAGTACTATTTTCACTTAAGGACCACATCATTCAAAGGGAATATCAACTAGTTTATTCGTATGTTTTCGTGGGAGTGAATAGTAGTTAGCTCGTCAAACAAGACCAGCAGAAGAATTTTAAATCAAAATTGTGTCCACATATAAAATATATTTGCTTATTTTAAATTACTTTATACGAATAGTAGTAAGAAAATATGCTTATAAACTATAACTAATATAAATAAGGCGACGGGTGGTGGCGAATCTTTTTCTTTTTCTTCAGAAAATGTCAATGACTCACATGGATGTCTCCATCCATATAAAGTTTTGATGGTTGAAGCTGGCTTTCACCGTATGCTAAGTCTTTTCGGCATAATTGAGGCAAACCAGCTAATCAATCGGACTCTAAGCGAGTAATTAAAACGTAATTAGACAACATTTGATTTGACTTCCTTGTAGGCTGTAGCTTGACTAATTTAGCTATAGCTGGTCTCAAATTAAAGCTAGTACGGTAGTACCATCTACTAGAACATAACTTTTAGACCAATAAGAGGTACCATCATACTAAAGTGACGTACAATAAGAGGTAATTATCTATATATTATATATTTATGACAACAATAATTCACTAAAATCCTACCAGTGTGGTCTGGAGAGGGTAGAGTGTACGCAGACCTTACCCCTATTAGAGGGGGTAGAGAGGTTGTTTCCGGAAGACCTTCGGCTCAGAGACACTAGATTTGTGACAATAAAACCCGAAAAATAATATCAGCAACATGAGAGACAACAAATAAATAAAAAAGCAGTAACACAAATATTATGCAAAAGTGTGAAACACAACATAAATCGCTAGCAGTGCTAGACAAAACACTATCATACTCGTCGGTACAAAGAGGGAAACCGGGACAAAGAGGAAAACCGCTCGACTATCCTTTAACCTACAACCCTAATGCTCGACCTCCACACCTTCCCATCAAGAGCCATGTCCTCGGAAATCTGGAGCTGCGCAATGTCCTGTCTGATCACCTCGCCCCAATACTTCTTGGGCCGCCTTCTACCTCTTCTCGTACCTGTCAAAGCCAACTGCTCACACCTCCTAACTGAGGCATCTAGGCTTCTTCTATGCACGTGTCCGAACTATTTAAGTCGCGCTTCCCGCATCTTGTCGTCCGGAGCCACACCCACCCTCTCTCGAATATCTTCATTTCTAATCTTATCCGGCCTATATATTATATACTTAATTTGAAAAAATCTACTTAGAATATAAACTAAAAAACATTTCTATTTAATTTGCTTCAGTATAGTTGTTTTGTGATATGATAATGCCGGAAGACAAAAAAGATGCTCTATCCCAAAGGCTGGGGAATCTTATTGTTCATACTAAACCTAGTAATTATGTGAATTTGGTTTGGCTGTTTGGATCGATAGCAACTCACTTCGGAACTACTTTTGACCTACAATTGTGGTCACCGTCCAAAACAGTAGGAAGACCCGCTTGGTGTCAAAGTATGCGTCCATCAGAACGCTGATTCCTATGTTGTACTATTTACGTATTATTTCAAACATTTGGAGAAAAAAAATAAAATCGAACGATTATTTAAAAATTTCCGCATCAACTCAAAGCAAGTCCAAAGCCCCTACTAAATGTCCTTTCATTTGATGTTGGTCGGTCGGGATTTTGGGATGTTTATAGTTTTGTTAAGAGCATACTTGGCAGTTCATGCAAACTAAAGGTTGGAGTTGAAGATCGATCACTTTGTGCCAAAAAGCAACAAAAAAAAAAAAAAAAAAAAAAAAAAAAGAATTGCAAAAAAAGTTGTTTACCATCAAAATCAAATATGAATTGAATTTGTACATGGTTTTAAGGATACGTGATCTAACTTGAAACAATAATGATAAATTATATTGAAATTCAAGCAAACAATGAGAAAGTAAATGTAAACTACACAAGTTGAACTGTCTTAGCCTTAGAAGGCTAATCACCATCGAGCCAAAAATGCTTTTATCGATATCAGAATAGAATGGCAAGAGAAATAGTGAGAACTAAAATAATAATATATTGCTTTGAGATACGTGTTACAATATGCTTTACAAGTAATCAGATCCCCCTTTTATATATTAGTGAAGTCCTGCTTTAGGTACAATTCTTGTTTACCTTGAAAATAATAATTGCAATTATATTTGATTATGTGGTTCTAAAAATATGTGATCTATTTTAATACTGATTTTTTAGGCAGTAGATGCTGAGTATGAAACGAGAAAAATGAAATAAGAGTGAAAAGAACTAGATTACGCAAACCAGGTATCGAAGATGCCAGTCTCGAGGGTTGTCGGATAGACCTCGAGGTCGAGCTTGAGAAGCTTGACTAGGGGCTATCGATAATAATGAAACAGTGTTGGAGGCCTTAAGAATGGCCTATTTATGATCAACAACAAGTAATAGATGGAGAATAATTCAAGAACACAATAGATGAAAAACAATAATTTAATGAAGCAATTGTAGAGAATATTTTTTATTAGAGAGCAGAGGATGTCCTTGTTCTTGTATTGAATATCATATATCTTACAAAGTGGCAAGGGCCCCCTTTATATATGAGGGGGAATTTCAACATAGTACATGCGTTATTAATGTAATGACATATGGTTGGTACAACCATTTAATGCCACAGTATGGACTTGTACTATCTTGTGTACTTTGTCAGCTTTAACCACGTGCCCCTTGGGAATTTCCTGCCTTTCCATGTTAGCATTCGATATGCACGGCCTCGAGGTCGAGTACCTTCGATACGTATTGCCTCGAGGTTGAGGACCTTCGATATGTATTTTCTCGAGGTCGAGGACCTTCAATATGTATTGATACCAGAGCTCGGGCCATCAATCCTTCTAACCGTCGAAATGACCGTAAAATCGGGCTTTTTGATTTTAGCCGTATACAGATAGTCCCCGTGTTTCATAGAATGAAATGATAAGGAACGGTCTTGAATTCTTTGCTCCTCGATGTCTTCATCATGGCGTCAGTCACGTGAGGTCATCAGCTAATTTGATAGGAAGGTTGCACAGAGCACGGTTCTCGAAAAACTCCTGAACCGCTATTTTCACCACTTTCAACTTCTCCAATACGCTTGGAAAAATCTCTATAAATATTCCAACCTTTTTTTTCAAATTTTCACCCTTTGTAACACCTTAAAACCCCCACTTAGCGGCTTTTGCTTTCTTCGCCAGTTTTCTTCTTCTCATTCTGAAATGCTAATGCAGTTATAGCTAAGACTTCTAAAACGGCCCCTCAAAAAGAGAAAACCCCTTCTTCTTCACGTTCTACTAAGAGAGCAATAACAGTTCCCCCTCACATTGAGGAGTGCCTCCTCGTACTTTATGAAACGTCATCTGATCTTGGGGCTGATAAATCTTTGTGGGTAGAAGGCCAACGCGAATCCATGCCTCGAATGTTAGTCCGGTGATTGATATTGAAAAGGCGAAGGTTGATTGCCGTTGGGAAAAGCGGGGAAGGGAAAAATCCATCCATCTGAAGGAGATATAACTATTGATAAAGCTGGTCGGGCTATTCCTTGGCGGGGAGAAGATAACTTGAAGATATTTCCTCGTGTCGCAGATAAATCTTGATGTTGAGAACTGCTTCGCCAATTCTTCTTTTCCCTGAATCCGAGTCCAAGTAACTTCACATATATGTAATATTTTTTAGGTGAAAATTCCTGTGGAGATCTTAATATCTTCCCACTTGAAGTTCTTGAGTGCTTTCCAAATTTAGGGGGAAGCATGCCTAGTTTTAATACTGGCAAAAGCATAGCCAAAACTACTCTTGGCCCGGGAATCTGTTTGCGAGACTTTGGGAAAAACCTTGAAGGGAATGAGAACCGTCTTACATATGCCACCGATGCTCTAAAGGAGTTGAGGGGGAGACTTTCGATCGAGAGCGAAGAAGTAGTGAGCATGCCCGATGCAAATCTCGGGGGGAGACCCTCGAGGAGATTCGCGATAAGGGATTTGGATTCACGGAAGAGATAGAGCAGGCAGACGAGATTGATGCTAAGTTCCTCCTATGTATTGACGACGAAGCCGATGTTGAAGACGAAGAGAAAAGAGTTGGTGAGGATGCTAGTCCCGAGGGGGTTGATGAAGACAAAGTCCCCGGGGAGGGGGGGGAGAAGACGAAGTCCCGATAATAACGACATACTAGGTCTCAAAGAAGGTAGATTAGGTTTTTACTTGTTCTCTTCTTTGTGTAAGGGCTCCAGGCATGAACCTTGTAAAATGCACCTTTGTGAATCTTCACTATATATAAAGGCCTCTGTTCTTTGCCATTTCTTGTCTTTTCTTTTCTTTTTGGAATAAACTGTGATGCATGTTGATAATTGGTCCGAAGTTTTGGACTTTTAAAATAAACCCTTAGGTTTTTGTTCTTGATGGGCGATCTGTGGTAGCCGATAGCTGTCCGTAGGGGGATCGATCCTCGAGTCAAAGGAATGCTTCAGGAAAGGCTGTTGCCCTCGAGATACGACTTCATAATGCCCGAGAAGATAGCTTAATCCAGTCGAGCAGGATTGTCAAGCTTGAGGCTAATCTTCTGAATATGAAGGCCGACAAGAAAGTGGTTGTTTAGTTGAAAGATGTTGCCGATGCTCGGGATGAGCTAAGAGGGGAGCTTTCACCAGAGAGAGGAGGGGCGATGAATATGCCCGATGCAAGTCTCGGAGGGAGACCCTCGAAGAGATACATTCTAGGGGCTTTGACCTCTCGGAAGAGATAAAGCAGGCCGAGGCGGACGAGATTGACGCCAAGTTTTTCCTTTCTTCTTGGGTTGTTGCTGATATTTATAGGTCGCCGTGGGAGCTAACCCGAGGGGCCTTTGAGGAAGCTGGTCCCGAGAATAGACTAGATTTTCTATTTTGTCCGTTTGCATAAGAATCTTATGGGAGTGTTGTACATATATATTTGGAATGCACACACACACACACATATATATATATATGAAAGATTCTTTGGTTTGATTTTCTTGTTGGTAGTTAGCCCGACGAATTGGACTTTGAGATGAAACCCTTAGAGTTATAAATTGGCCCTGAGGCTCTTCAACCTGGAACCTCGGGCTCTTATGCTTTAGGTCGGTACGACCTTCGTTACAGCTGGCGACTTGGGCCCTTACGCTTTTTTGGCCCTGAGGCGCTTTAGTTAACCGTATCAGGCTTAGTCTCCGAGTCGGGTTTCGACTAGAGCTCAACGGCCCACAGGTTTTTAAATCGGCCCTGAGGCGCTTTGTGTCGGTATGACCTATAGAGGGTGATTTGGGCTCTTACGCGTAAGGTCGATACGACTAGATAGCGACTCGGAATCTTACGATTTAGGTTGGTACAACCTTTAATATAGCGGGCGACTTGGCCCTTCACGCTTTTTTCCCCCTGAGGCGCTTTAATTAACCGTATCAGGCTTAGTCTCCGAGTCGAGTTTTGAATTGAGCTCAACGGCCCTCAGTTTTTTAAATCGGCCCTGAGGCGCTTTGGGTCGGTATGACCTATAGCTGATGACTTGGGCTCTTACGCGTAAGGTCGATACGACTAGCTGGCGACTTGGGCTCTTATGCTTTTTTGTCCCTGAGGCGCTTTAGTTAACCGTATCGGGATTAGTCTTCGAGTCGGGATTCAAATCGAGCTCAACGGACCTCAGGTTTTCAAATTGGCCCTGAGGCGCTTTGGGTCGGTATGACCTGTAGCTGGCGACTTGGGCTCTTACGCGTAAGGTCGATACGACTAGCTGGTAACTTGGGCTCTTACGCTTTTTTGGCCCTGAGGCGCTTTAGTTAGGCGTATCGGGCTTAGTCTCTGAGTCGGGTTTCAACTCGAACTCAACAGCGCTCAGGTTTTCAAATTGGCCCTGAGGCGCTTAACCTGTAGCTGGCGACTTGGGCTCTTACGCGTAAGGTCGATACGACTAGCTGGCGACTTGGGCTCTTATGCTTTTTTGGCCCTGAGGCACTTTAGTTAACCATATCGGGCTTAGTCTCTGAGTCGGGTTTCAACTCGAACTCAACAGCGCTCAGGTTTTCAAATTGGCCCTGAGGCGCTTAACCTGTAGCTGGCGACTTGGGCTCTTACGCGTAAGGTCGATACGACTAGCTGGCGACTTGGGCTCTTATGCTTTTTTGGCCCTGAGGCACTTTAGTTAACCATATCGGGCTTAGTCTCTGAGTCGGGTTTCAACTCGAGCTCAATGGCCCCCAGGTTTTCAAATTGGCCCTGAGGCACTTTGGGTCGGTATGACCTGTAGCTGGCGACTTGGGCTCTTACGCGTAAGGTCAATACGACTAGCTGGAAACTTGGGATCTTACGTTATTTTTACCTGAGGTTATTTAGTTAATCGTATCGGGCTTAGTCTCCGAGTCGGGTTTCAACTCGAGCTCAACGGCCCTCAGGTTTTCAAATTGGCCCTGAGGCGCTTAACCTGTAGCTGGCGACTTGGGCTCTTACGCGTAAGGTCAATACGACTAGCTGGAAACTTGGGATCTTACGTTATTTTTTCCTGAGGTTATTTAGTTAATCGTATCGGGCTTAGTCTCCGAGTCGGGTTTCAACTCGAGCTCAACGGCCCTCAGGTTTTCAAATTTGCCCTGAGGCGCTTTGTGTCGGTATGACCTGTGGCTGGCGACTTGGGCTCTTACGCTTTAGGTTGGTACAACCTTTAATGTAGCTGGCGACTTGCGCTCTTATGCTTTAGGTTGGTACAACCTTTAACCGGTTCTTTTCGAAGTTTTTTGAAGTAATTGAAGGCCTGTGATTTTATGGCAACAGTCGGACGTCTCCGAGTTGCGTTAGTTTGGCTGGAGCCTTATGACGGTGGCCATTGCGTTTAGCCATAGCTTTTTAGTCCCCAAGTGAGATAGCCATGGTTTCTATATCGAGGGTATGCCTTTTGGGTCTTACAAGTTCGATATATAGCCTTGACTTTGATATGGGGTTTATGCCTGTTTTAAGGTCTTACAAATTTTTACATGCCTTGCTTGAGGTCTTATAGTTTTGATGTTGCCTCATGGAGGGCTTACGAATTCGAAGTTTCTGGCCCTGAGGTCTTACGGCTTCGAGGTAGATATCTTGATAAACCGACAGTCGGGGGAAGTCCCCGAGTCGGAATTAATGTTTCCTCGAGCAGGGCTTATGAGCTCGAAATTACCTGTTCTGAGGTCTTACGGCTTTGAGTTAGATAGCTTGATGAGACGACAGTCAGGGGAAGTCCCCGAGTCGGAATTGATGTTGCCTCGAGGAGGGATTATGAGCTCGAAATTACCTGCCCTGAGGTCTTACGGCTTCGAGTTTTTGGTGACTCGGTGGAGTGACTGTCGAGGGAAGTTCCCGAGTGTTTGATAAATTTTTGGCCCTGGGGATATCTCTTGTAAGAATGGAAAACTTCTTTGATATGCGAAATTTTTTGATTATAGAAGGTAATTCTATGATTACTTGGTACAAGTATACATGTTTTTTCCATCGAGGGTTCGATTATTCTATACAGACACGGTTCATTCGACTGTTTGGTCTGATACATCATTCTCCTGTCGAGACCTTCTTTGGCATATTTCAGTGATCTTCTGGGTGGATGCCCCTCAGTATTCGAGGTTCATCAAAGAGAAGCCTTGAATACTCGGAGAGTTCTCCTTAGGTAGCATATGGATTTTTCCTCGTTAAAAACCTCGCCAGTAAAACCTATTTTGGGATAAAATCCGATGCGAGGGAAAAAAAGCACAGTGCATGCTTTAAAACCTAAGGCCTTCGAGCTGGGGGGTGTTTTGATTCCTTTTAATCACATACCTGCGCATTTGGTTAGTGTAAAATCTTGAAGGAAAGAGGGAGAGGATTGTACCTTAGCAATAATAGCGCTTGAGCATTGATATGTTCCGATGGTTTGGCAGTTGCTCGCCTTCCATGGTGCCGAGCTTGTAGGATCCTTTGCGATTACTCCGAGGATGTGGTACGATCCTTCCCAGCTCGGGCTTAGCTTCCCTTCATTAGGGTTTCGAGTTCTTTGGGTGACTTTCCTTAGGACTAAGTCCCCGGTTTCGAAATATATGAGGTTTGATCTTCGGTTGTAGTATCTTTCGATTCTTTGTTTTTGGGCGGCCATTCGCACCAGTGAAGCTTCTCGCTTCTCATCTAATAGTTCGAGGGCCGTAGTCATGGCCTCATTGTTTGAGTCTTCGGTGGCATGTCGGAATCTGACGCTTGGCTCTCGACGTCGACCGATATCAAAGCCTCGGACCCATATACCAAAGAGAACGACATCTCCCCTGTGCTTGATTTAGAAGTTGTCTGATATGCCCATAGCACTTCGGGAAGCATTTCTCTTCATTTTCCCTTCGCGTTTTCTAACTTCTTTTTCAAGTTCCAAATGATGGTCTTATTTGTGGATTCGGCTTGACCATTTGCACACAGTTGGTAAGGCGTCGACAGGATTCTTTTGATTTTGTGATCCTCGAGAAATTTTGTTATTTTGCCTCCGATGAACTTCTTCCTGTTATCACACGTTATCGGCACATGATGCGATCCCAGATGAAGTCGATGACTTCTTTTTCTCTTACATTTTCATAGGCCTGTGCTTCCACCCATTTTGAGAAATAGTCTGTCATAAACATAATAAATCTAGCTTTACTTGTTGTCGTTGGTAGGGGGCGACTATGTCCATTCCCCATTTCATGAATGGCCATAGTGATAAGACTGAATGTATTTATTCACCAGGTTGGTGGATCATTGGCACAAACCTCTGACACTTGTCGCACTTTCGGACGAATTATTTGATGTCCTTTTCCATGATGTCCCAGTAGTAACCTGCTCTGATCACCTTTTGAATTAAAGAATCGACACCGGAGTGAGTTCCACTGGTTCCCTCGTGGATTTCTCGGAGCACGTAATCAGTGTCTCCTGGTCCCAAGCATACTACTAGGGGCCCATCGAAGGTTCTCCTGTATATAGCTCCATTCTCGTCGAGTGAAAATTGGGTTGCTCTGGTCTGAAGAGCCCTTGATTCTTTTGGATCCGTGGGCAGCCTCCCACTTACCAAATAATCGATGTATTTGTTTCTCCAATCCCATGTCAGGCTGTTGGAGTTGATTTTGGCATGGTCTTCTTTGATCACTGATTTGGATATCTGAACAACCCCGGGGAGTATGTTATCTTCTTCAACGGATGACCCCAGGTTTGCGAGTACATCGACTTCGCTGTTCTGCTCCTGTGGTATGTGAACCAGAGTCCATTCTTTGAAACAACGCAAAGTGATTTGAAGTTTGTCTAGGTACTGTTGCATCCTATTCTCTCGAACCTCGAAGCTCCCGTTTGCCTGGTTTACTACCAGAAGGGAATCACATTAGGCTTCGACGGCTTCCGCTCCCAGGCCTTTGGCTAGTTCAAAACCTGCAATCATAGCCTCATACTCGGCTTCGTTGTTAGACAATTTTGCATTTTTTATAGATTGTCTAATCACGCCACCTGTAGGTGACTTCAAAACTAAGCTGAGCCTGGATCCTCTCACATTTGAGGAACCGTCGGTGAATAAGGTCCACAACCCCGATGATGTGGTCGTTTTAGTAGAAGTTCTTTTTCTACCTCGGGCACGAGGTCGGACATAAAGTTGGACACGAAGTCCGCCAAAATTGGGGACTTGATAGTTGTTCGGGGATGATATCTAATATCGTACCCCCCGAGCTCGATGGCCATTTGGCCAGCCAACCCGACAATTCAGGTTTATGTAACATATTTCGAAGAGGATATTTTGTTAAAACACATATATGGTGGCTTTGAAAATAAGCTTTCAATTTTCGAGATGCACTTATTAATGCAAGAGCTAATTTCTCTAAGTGTGGATACCTAGTTTCAGCATCTCCCAAGGTTCGACTTACATAGTAGACAGGGAATTGCGTACCTTGCTCATCTCGAACCAACAAGCCACTTACCGCTACCTCGGATACTGCTAAGTACAAGTATAGCGTTTCATCCTTCTTTGGAGTGTGGAGCAAAGGCGAGCTTGAGAGATACCGTTTTAATTCCTCCAAGGCACGCTAGCACTCTGAAGTCCACTCAAAGTTGTTGTTTTTTTAGAGAATAGATAAAAAGTGATGGCTCCGAACATCTTACTAACTAGGCGCTGGTACGTGACCCCTGCGCTTTTTTAGCCCGAAGGGAATTACATTGTAGCAGTATGTGCCGTACATGGTGACGAACAAAGTCTTTTCCCTGTCCTCGGGGTTCATTTGAATCTGATTATACCCGGAGTAGGCGTCGAGAAAGGTGAGAGTCTCGTGGCCGGCCGTGGCATCAATCAATCGATCAATGTTGAGCAGCGGGAATGAATCTGTAGGGCATGTTAATTTGTTCCCTTTTTTTGGGACCACTACTAACTGGCCAACCACTCGAGATACTTTACTTCCCTGATGGACCCTATTTTGAGGAATTTTGTTACCTCATCTTTGATGAACACATGCTTTACCTCGGACTGAGGCCTCCTTTTTTGCTTCACCGGTTTGAACCAGGGGTCGACGCTTAGTCGATGAGTGATTATTTCCGGGAAGGTCCCTGTCATATCTAAGTGGGACCAAGCAAAGCAATCAATGTTTTCAATAAAAAATTGAATGAGTTCTTTCCTGAGTTCGGGGGTTAATCTCGTTCCTAGGTATACCTTTCGATCTGGTAGGTGTTTCATCAAGACAGCTTGTTCCAGCTCTTCGACCGTTGATTTTGTTGCATCCGATTCTTTGGGGGCAATGAAGTTTCGATGGGTGAGGAAGTCTTCCTCGTCATCCTCGGGGACCTGTTTATATTCTGACCCCTCCAAGGTGGAATATACGGGCTCTAGCGCCACGTCGTGTACCGCGAACATTTCCTTTGTCGCGTGTTGCTCACCATACACTGTTTTTATGCCATATGTGGTTGGGAATTTCAACATATGGTGGAGAGTCGACGGTACCGCCCTGATGTTGTGTATCCATGGCCTTCCGACCAGGGTGTTGTATCTCGCGTCCCTCTCGATGACGTAAAACCTGGTGCCCCGAACTGTACCGGACACGTCGACTGGGAGGATTATTCTCCCTTCGTTGTTTCGCTCTCCATTTTAAATCCTCTGAGGGCGTTTGAATCGGGTACAATCTGGTTAAGCAGCTTGAGCTGCTCTACTACCCCGAATCTTATTATATTGGCCGAGCTACCTGGATCCACGAGCATACGCTTAATTTGAACGCTATTCAAGAGGAAAGAAATTACCAGCACATCGTTATGTGGTTGGGACAAGGCCTCGACATCTTCCTCTCTGAACGCAATAGTTCCTTTAGGTATACAACTTTGAGTTCGTTCTTTCGTGGCAGTGGGCGCTTTGGCCGATTTGAGCATGGGTTATTCCTGTCTGTGATCCTCAGGGTCATTGTTTTCATGTGCATTTACTGGGTTAGACATTTTTCGACCTGAAATTGCAGATTCTTGGACAAGAAAAAGTGTGAAGAATAACTTGTGTTTTTAGAAAATCAGCACTAAAACAATCACTATTATTTTTAGCCCCACGGTGGGCGCCAAACTATTTACCTTGAAAATGGTAATTACAATTATATTTGACTATGTTGTTCTAAAAATATGTGATCTATTTTAATACCGGTTGTTTAGACAGTAGATGTTGAGTATGAAGCGAGAAAAATGAAATAAGAGCGAAAAGAACTAGATTACGCAAACTAGGTATCGAAGAGGCCAGTCTCGAGGGTGGTCGGGTAGGCCTCAAGGTCGAGCTTGAGAAGCTTGACTAGGGCTATCAATAATAATGAAACAGTGTTGGAGGCCTTAAGAATGGCCTATTTATGATCAACAACAAGTAATAGACGGAGAATAATTCAAGAACACAATGGATGAGAAACAATAATTTAATGAAGCAATTGTAAAGAATATTTTTATTAGAGAGCAGAGGATGTTCTTGTATTGAATATCATATATCTTACAAAGTGGCAAGGTTCCCCTTTATATATGAGGGGGAATCCCAACATAGTACATGCATCATTAATGTAAAGAGATATGGCTGGTATAGCCATTTAATGCCACGATACGGGCTTGTACTATCTTGTGTACTTTATCAACTTTAACCACATGCCCCTTGTAAATTTCCCGCCTTTCCATGTTGGCCTACGATATGCACGGCCTCGAGGTCGAGGACCTTCGATACGTATTGCCTCGAGGTTGAGGACCTTCGATATGTATTGCCTCGAGGTCGAGGACCTTTGATATGTATTGATACTAGAGCTCGGGCCTTCGAGCCTTCTAAGCGTCAAAATGACCGTAAAATTGGGCTCTCCGAATTTATTTGTATGCAATTCTATAAAAGGTAAAAATCTCCTGGTTTTCTTATTTCCCGATTCCTTATTGACACGTATCGAGATTCCCGCTGTGATATCTGACTGGTTACGGATATTTTGACTTTCCTGCTAATTTGGTTTTCTGTTGGTTATACCGGTATTGTTTACCCTCGAGCTTATTCGGGGTCAGAGTCAATTCCGAAATCATGGACTCAACATTCGCAAGGACGGACATTTTGAACTCGTGTTCTGGTTCAATGAGACTCGGGGTTGATCTTCAACTCCTCGCGTTTTGAGCCCGATCTTCCATGCAATAGCCGAGCCCTATTTTGACCATATACAGATAGTCCCCTCGTTTTTTGGATAGAAAAGGATGAGAAATAATATGAGCTTCCTATTCTCACCTCGATACTCTGCGTCAGAAATGACAAAATTAACGAAACGTCCCGTTAATCACGTCTTAATGGCATTAACTGTTCGTCCATTGGTGGTCGGACACTCCTGGATTTGAACCGTCGTTTGAAAATTATAAATACCCCCTTCTTCAATAATTCAGACTTTACATCCAAACATTCTCTACTTTTGTTCCTTAGAAATCTTTACATTTTCTAGTACTTGCATCCTAATTTCTTGAGATCTATGCAAGAACTTTCGCTTTTCTTTACTTCTAACCATCAAGTGCATCCTTTAACTTCCTCTTTTTCATCTTTTATCCTCCATTTAAAAGAAAATAGTGAAAACTTCAAAAACTGTTCCCCAAAAAGATACTACATCTACATCACGGCCGGCCAGCGAGGAACCAATAGTGGAACCTCTTCTTAGCACGTTTATTCTTGGTGGATGCTCGGTGACCGCGGATTTTAAGGTTGAAAAGCCTTCACCCGTTCCGGGCCGGTGTGAGAAGGTCTCGGAGTACATCTGCTTGATCACCAAAGAGATTCTTTCTACGGTCAAGAAGGATTAAAACTTGGTCGGCAAAGACGTGGTGGTTCCCGGGCCCGAAGAAGATATTACTACCCACGTCGAGGGATACTTAAGTGTTTACACTTATCCCTTTATGTTAGGCCTGTTGGACCCGGTAATCATCCAGTTCTATAGAAGGTACGAGGTGTGCCTCGGTCAGATCCACCCCTCGTTTTGGAGGATCGTCATTCTTCTCCGGTTCTCTGTGAGCAAGATCGACGGATGCTCCTTCACTGTCGACCATCTTACGCGTCTATATAGTCCCTGACTCTTCTGGGGGGGACTGATTTAACTTGCACGCCGGGCTAGTAAAGCCCCGTTCTCGAGCATCGATGAAGATCGGGTTCGAGGTTGGCTAGGCCGCTTTGTCCGAGTGAGGACCTAGGACCTGATCCTAGCAAAGTATATGTTGTTCCCCGAGAAGTGGAACACAAAACGTAAGTAAAGTTTCATTTTTCCAAGATTTCATTTTTTACTCTCTTTTCCTTCTATCTTATAGGTGTTAGGTAAGGATGCAGTTGTTTCTCGGGTTCCGGATGCAGTCCCTTAACTCAAGGAGTGGGTCCAGGGCATTGTGTCACAAAAACCATATTCCGAGTGCGCATGGAGCGAGCTTTCAAAGGGTCGGTGGGAGGCCCGTTCTCATGGTGAGATTCCTTCCTTGAGTGGACAACACTTAGGTTTCCTCCATGTTGTTGAGCTCTTACCCTTTTTTTTCTTTGCAGGTCTTCCCAAGGATGTCGCAATAAGGCCCCCATCCGATGATGAGGATTGTCCCGTCGAGTCTCTTAATCTGAGACAGGGTGAGGGGAAGAAGAGGAAAAGGTCTCCGAGTTCTCTGAACTCGGAGAAGAAAAAATCGAGGAAGAGGCTAGTGCGCAAATTTAAAGAAAGAACCAGTGCCTGAGAGCTTCTGTTGGACTCACTCCATCGGCTGAGGGATGATTCCGAAGAAGAAGAAGAAGAACACATCTCTGAACTGGTGGCTTGTGTGCGGTCGCAGTATGAGGGATGAAGTGCCCCTGAACTAGAGAGAGGTGAAACCGAATCACCTCGAATCAGGGGGACTGATGAAGAGGCAGTGGTCGAGGCCTCTGAACCAAAAAAGGGGGAATCTGCTTTGCCTCAAGTTAGGGAGGCCGACAAGGAGACCGCGGCCGGTGCCTCTCGGGCAGAGGATAATGCCCCGAAGGACGTACTTGGAGTGATAGATCTCTATGAGTCGCCTTCTTTTACTATTTCCATGATCAGCGAGGCTTAGACGCTGAAAGGTCACCTCAACGGAGGGCCCCAAGGGGTTGCAGACCCCTTTCATAACTTTTTTTGACAGCTTAGACTCTACCGCCACAGAGGACGTCACCAGGTTGTTGACTTAACGATGCCAATGAAGAGTTCATATTCGGGGAACTGCGGGCCTTCTTCAAGTCCAAAACTAATCAACCGGTTCCTAGATCAGAGTATGAATCTTGACCGGAAGCATTCGGTCATTATGTCTATTCCGGAGGATGCCCGGGTCCTTTCTGCCCACGTAGGGATTGCTAGTTATCTTCGGTGTCTTGTGACCTAAGAGGTTCAAGCCAAGATTAACGAGGTGGACACCCTCTTCCTGTTAAACAAAGCACAACATGCGTTAAATCGGGTAACTTTGAATGCCTCTTGATGACATCTATTATGTACTTAGAAGAGGGATGCTTACAAACTTCTCAGTGAGAAACTCCAGGCTGAGCTAGAGGTGGCTCGGAAGGAGCATGCCAACCTGGTCGAGCAGGTAAGAAGAGTATTTTAAATTAGTGACGATGAGTCAGATACAGTAGCTAATGGTCCAAACAAACAGGTTTAAAAGAAACTTGATCAGATCGAGCAGCTCCAGGAGGAGGTAGATGTGGTAAAGGCCGAGGCTGAAGAATGGAAGAGAAACATGGACCGCTTGGTCTCAGAAAAGGAGACAGTCGGGGGACAATTGGATTTGGCTCAGGCCAAAGAGATCGAGGAGCTCCAGTCTCAGCTGATTTCGGCTTTCTCCAATCAAGAAAATCTGGCCAATGAGCTTGAGGCGTCCAAGTTAAAGGCCATTTAGTTAAAGCCGATGTAGACGATATGGTGGCCGTTTATAAGGCTGATGCCGAGGCGGCTCAGGTTCGAGCAAATGATATCATCGAGCACATGATGTGGCAATCTCTAAGGGAAACCCTCGAGGAAATTCATGCTCAGGTTTTCAACTTATCGGGTGAGATTGAGAGAGCTAAAGAGCTCGAAGGCAAGGCCAGAAAGGTGGCCTATCCCGAAGATTATGAGGAGTCTGAAGATTTGGGAAGGTCCGAGGGCTGTGGAAACCTCAAAGGTGATGACGCATCTCCCGGCGAAGACTATGCCACTTAGGCTCTTTTTAGATTTTTTTGCTTTTCTTACTATCCTTTTGTTAAGGCCGTTTGGCCTTTGTAAAAATTTGTATCAGGTTTGTTCGACCCTTGTAAAAAGAATTTTTGATATGTATATAAGCGTTTTTGCTTCAACGGTTTTTGAATTTTCCCTTTGCTTTATTTATATTTTCAGAGATCGAAATGGCTTAGCATAAAACAGTTAGGTTACGTTCGGAGGTTCGAATAAAACTTGCCTTTAACATTTTTTTTTTTTTGGGCATCGCGGGGGTTCGGTGTGACCGTAAATACTTTCCCCAAAGTACTTAGACTTTTCTTATTATAGTCTATCGAGGGTAGCCTTTCGAACCGGTTAAATAATTTTAAGGCCTTGTTGCTTTTGTTACGAGTCTCGGACGTCTCCGAGCGGCATTAATATGGTCGTAGCCTTTTTATTTTTGGTTCTTCCCAGTGGGCTTGCTATCCCGAGTTATGTGGGCTTTCCTAAGATAACATTCCCCGAGTGGGGGTGGTCGTGGCTTTTAAAATTCGGGCATTGCCTAATAGATCTTATGCCCCCGAGATCTGATAGCTCAGACCGTTTGAGTTTGTTTTCGGATGGCAGTCCCTGAGTAAGAGTGATTGTTCGAACTCGGATTAAGGTGGACCTTAGGCTCGATACCTTTAGGGGATCGTATGTAGGAAATTCCTTGAGAAATGCAAGAAAAGTTTAAAGGACAATATGTTTATGCGCAAGGAAGAGAATTCTTTTTATTCTTGTGCATAATAGTTATACATGTATACATGCTTTGTCCCAGGGCTCGAGCATTCTATGAAGGCATGGTTCATTTGACCGTTTGGCTCTTACAATAAATCCTATTGATCGAGACCCTTTAGTCACGAAGTTTCTTTCCTTGCTAAAGTTGATATCCAAGGGTAATGCCCCCCATTGTTCGGGGTTGATCGAAAAGTGGCCTCGAATGTTGTTGTGATATTTGTCAACGGTTCATAGCATGCCTTCAATTCTAGGTCACAATTTATTTGTTGCCTCGTTAAAACCTTGCCGGAAAACTCATTTGGGACAAAACCAGTTCAAGGGAAAAAGAGTTCAACACGTGCTTTCAGACCTAAAATGTTGTATAGTTCCTTGTTAGTTACCTGCAATCGTTAGTTTAAAATGTAAATAAAAGAAAAAACGGGGTCATACCTTAGCAGTAATATTTTTTCAAGTGAGTTATATTCCAGTTTTTCGGTAGTGCTCGCGGTTCATTTTTCCGAGTTGTAGGATCCCTTTCCGGTGATCTCAATAACTTGATATGATCCTTCCAAGTTTGGCCCAAACTTCCCTTTGTTCGGGTTTCAGGTTCTCAGTGTGACCTTCCTTAGTACTAAGTCCCCAATATTGAAGGGTCGGAGGTTGGCCCTTTGATTGTAATATCTCTCGATCCGCTATTTTTGGGCAGCCAACCTGACAAGGGTAGGTTCGTGCCTTTCGTCTAATAGCTCTAGGCTCGTACTTATGGCCTTGTCATTTGATTCCTTTGTTGCATATCGAAATCTGAAACTTGGTTCTTCGACTTTGATTGGTATTAGGGCTTCGGCACCTTAAACCAATTATAACAGGGTGGCGCCGGTACCGGACTTTAAGGTCGTACGCTATGCCCATAGGATTTCGGGTAGGATTTCCTTCCATTTTCCTTTGGCGTCGGTTAACCTCTTTATAAGGTTTTGTAGTATGGTTTTGTTGGTAGATTCAGCTTACCAGTTCCCACTACGGTGATAGGGTGTTGATAGGATCCTTTTGATTTTGTGGTCTTCAAGAAATTTGGTTACTTTGCTACCGATGAATTTTTTCCCATTGTCGCATACGATCTCGACCGGCATTTTGAACAGGCATATGATGTGGTCCCAAATGAAATCAATGAATTCCTTTTCCCTGAATTCGGGCTTCCAACCACTTAGAAAATAGTCAGTCATAAACAACATTAATTGAGCCTTACCGGGTGCAGAGGGCCAACGATGTCCATTCCCCACTTCATGAATCGCTATGGTGACAAAACCGAATGCAACAGCTCCCCAGCTTGATGAATCATCGGAGCATGTCTTTGGCACGCATCACATTTTTGAACAAACTCCTTTGCGTCTTTTTCCATGTCGATCCAATAATAACCGGCTCTGATTATTTTTTGAACCAACGATTCGGCGCCCGAATGGTTTCCACATGTACCTTCATGGAGTTCCCTCAAAACATACTTATTATAACCTGGCCCTAGACATATTGCAAGTGGTCCATCGAATTCTCTTCTGAACATGGTTCTGTCTTCGGACAAGCTAAATCAGGCTGCCTTAGTAAACAGGGCCCTCGATTTTTTTGGATCTGAGGGAAACTTCGTGGTCCTAAGATATTCTACATATTTATTTCTCCAGTACCAGGTTGGCTCGTCGAGTTGATCTCGGCATGACTTTCTTCCACCATCGATCTCATAAGTTGTACGACTGCCCCCGAATTGAACTCGTTGTCTTCGACCGATGTCCCTAAGTTAGCGAGGGCATTGGCCTCGCTGTTTTGATCCCGAGGTACGTGTTGCAAAGTCCATTCTTTGAACCGATCTAATGTTACCTGCAACTTGTCCATCTATCTTTGCATTCGTTCTTCTCTGACCTTGAATGTTCTATTAACTTGGTTTACCACAAGAGCGAGTCGCACTTAGCTTCGATCACCTCTGCCCCCAAGGTTTTGGCTAGTTCAAGTCCTGCAATCATGTTCTCATATTCGGCCTTGTTGTTAGTCAATTTCACAGTATTAATAGATTGTCCAACTACATTGCATGTTGGTGGCTTCAATATGATGCCAAGTTTGGACCCCTTTGCGTTTGAGGCGCCGTCCGTAAAGAGGGTCCAGATTCCCGAGGAGGTCCTTGAGTTAATCAATAACTCTTTTTCGACCTTGGGTATTAGGACCGATGTAAAGTCGGCTACAAAGTCTCCCAAGATTTGAGACTTAATGGCGGTCCGGGATCGGTATTCAATATTGTAGCCACTTATTTCCACGACCCATTTGGCCAACAGGCCCTAGATCTCGGGCTTATGCATAACGTTCCTCAACGGGTAAGTAGTTACAACATATATGGGGTGACACTGGAAGTATGGTTTTAGCTTCTAGAGGCGCTTAGCAAAGCGAGCGCCAGTTTTTCTAGGTGAGGGTACCTAGTTTCGGCCTCACCTAGGGTCCTACTAACATAGTAAATTGGAAATTGTGTACCTTGTTCTTCTCGTACTAGGACTCCACTTACCGCTATCTTTGAAACTGCCAAGTACAAGTATAGTTGTTCATCTGCCTTCGGTGTGTGGAGCAGTGGTAGGCTCGATAGGTAGCGCTTGAGTTCCTCCAAAGCTTGTTGACATTCTAGGGTCCATGAGAAGTTATTCTTCTTCTTCAATAGTGTGAAGAATTGGTGGCTCTTATCGAACAACCTCGAGGTGAATCGTCCCAGGGCGGCGATGCGTCCGGTTAATCTTTGCACGGCCTTCACGTTGTCCACGATCGTGATATATTCGATGGCTTTGATTTTGTCAGGATTGATCTCGATTTCCCGGTTGGATACCATGAATACAAGGAATTTACGCGACCCAACTCCAAACGCATATTTTTCGGGGTTCAGCTTCATATTGGATTGCTTCAATATGCTAAAGGTTTCCTGCAAATGTTTTAAATGGTCCTTTGCTCGCAGGGACTTAACCAACACGTCGTCAATGTAAACTTCCATTGATTTTCCTATCTGTTCCTCGAACATGCAGTTTACTAGGCGTTGGTAAGTGGCACCAGCATTTTTTAATCCGAACGACATCACGTTATAGCAGTATGTTCCATTAGTGATGAAGGAGTTTCTTTCCTGATCACAAGGGTCCATCCGTATTTGGTTGTACCCGGAATAGGCATCGACAAAACTGAGGATCTCGTGGTCGTGTCATCGATCATATGATCGATGTTGGGCAAAGGAAAAGAGTCTTTGGGGCATGCCTTATTCAAATATTTATAATCTACACACATTCTTAGTTTATTCCCTTTTTAAGGGACTACCACTACGTTTGCTAACCAATCCGGGTATTTAACCTCCTAAATAGACCCTATTTTAAAGAGCTTAGATACATTATCCTTGATCTCGGACTGGGGTCTCCTTTTATGGTTGACCGGATGGAACTTTGGGTCCAAGCTTAGCTTGTGAGTGGTTATATCCGGCGGGATCCATGTCATGTCAAGGTGGGACCAAGCGAAACAATCTTCATTAGTTATAAAAATTGAATGAGTTTTTTCCTAAGCTCGGGGCTTAACCCCGTGCCCAGGTATACATTTTGATAGAGCAAGTGTTCTATCAATATGACTTGTTCCATCTCCTCGACCATCGATTTAGTGGCGTTAGAATCATCAGGGGCTATAAAAGATCTGGGAACCCCATAATCATCATCCTCGCCTCCCCCTCGTTTGTCCAAATCTATCGAGGCTGGTATCAGTGACTGCTATTTGGCCTCGTTTTTTACCATATGGTTCGGATCCTTCGATGTTGAGATTGTAGATGCTGGTATCACCTCCTCAACCACGAACATTTCCTTGGAAGCCGGTTTTTCACCATAGACTGTTTTGACTCCGCTAGGTGTTGGGAATTTCAGTGCCTGGTGCAGTGTCGAGGGGAATGTCCTCATGTTGTGGATACATGGCCTTCCGAATAAAGGATTGTACCTCATGTCCCCTTAGATCAAATAAAATTTAGTTTCTTGGATGGTCCTGGCGGTGTTTACTAGTAACGTTATCTCGCCCTTAGTAGTTTCACATGCCATGTTGAACCTATTTAGAACTCGGAATTTAGGCACGATTTGGTCGTGTAGATCGAGTTTCTCCATGACCCTCGATCAGATGATATTGGCGGAGCTACCTGGGTCAATTAACACACGTTTAAATCGGGATTTATTTATGAGTATAGATATTACCAGTGTGTCATTGTGGGGCTGCACGATTCCTTCTGCATCCTCGTCGTTGAAAGACAAGTTTCCTTCTGGTATGTAATCTCGAGTCCATTTTTCCCATGTGATGGATATTTTGGTGCGTTTCAACATCGGCCCTTGAGGAACATATACCCCGTTGATAATCATGTTAATGACGTGTTGAGGTTCTTCTTGCTCGTCCTGCTTGTTAGAATCCATATTCCTGAAATGATTTTTTCTCGGTCGCTCAAGAATTCTCGAAGATGCCCGTTGTTGAATAATCAAGATACTTCTTCTCTCAATTGTTGGAAATCCTCTAGTGTGGTCGTGAGTTCCGTGATATTTACACATCTAGTTAGGATCCCTCTGGGAAGGATTAGATTATAACAGTTGAGGCCATGTGGTGTCATTGATATGTTTGACAGCTGATACGATGGCAACAGAGTCAACGTTAAAGGTATTCTGATAACCTCGGTGATTTCTTAGGCCCGACGGACTTGTCAAAGATGTTTTTACTCATGAGTCCCTGATTGTGTTGACCTCGATCGTTTCTCCTTTCGCCTCTTATGACATTTCTCCCAGATCCGTTATCTCTTCGATCCCCATTGTATGGTTGATAGCGATCCCTGCTCAATCTAGGTCCACATTCAATGTCTCTCTTGGATTTATCAACGGTTCTGGCAAGATAAACAGACCTCGAGGGGGTCCCAAGTTGATCATCTTTGACTTTGACTTTGATTTTTGATTGATACCGGTTATGCACGTCGGCCTAGGTAACAATCGGATATTCTATCAGGTTCTGCTTCACCTGCTCTGAAGCCACCGAGCTTCGAATATTGAGTCCCAAAATGAAAGCTTGAACAACCCAATCATCAGCAATCGGCGGTAGGTCCATTCGTTCCCTCTGAAATCGGAACATGAACTTTCTGAGCATCTCGTTATCTTTTTATTTTACTTTGAAAAGGTTCCTCGTCTCGACCTTGATAGCACCAGCTTGTGCTTTCACGAAAGAATCTGCAAGCATAGCAAATGAGTCTATAGAACTAGGAGGTAAGTTGCGATACCATAACATAGCTCCCTTTAACAGGGTCTCTCCAAAAATTGTCAACTAAACAGACTCGTTTTCATCGTCCTCCAAGTCGTTCCCTTTGATGGCATATGTATAATAGGTTACATGCTCATTTGGGTCATCGTTCCGTTATACTTAGGTATATTGGGGATACAGAATTTCTTGGGGATCGGCTACGGGGCCGCGCTCGAAGGAAAAGGTTTTGTATGAACTTCTTGGAATCCAGGCCTTTCAGTATCTGCGGTGCTCCTGGGATTTGGTCTACCCTGGAATTATAGGTTTCCACTTTTTTGTCATTAGCATCGATTTTATTTTCCCCCGACTCTACTTGTTTTGTCAGTTCCTTGAGCATTTTTATGATCTCGGGGCTAGACCCCGATTCGCTCTTATTAGATATTTCTGCAACCGGTTCGTCCCTACGGGTAACTTCTCAGCGCTGATCGGGTCGACTCTGCTCGGTGCACGGCTTTGGTTTTGTAACTGGGCTATCGCCACTTGTTGAGATTGCATCATTTCGAAGACCACCCTCAAACTGATCCCGTCTCCACCAATGTTATGCGTATTTTGAGCCGCTGATCGGGCTCCACCGTAGACGCTGTTTTTGGGATTGGTTGGCAGGTCCGTGTCGATAGCCACATGTGCATTAGCGTCAATTGGGTCTGCGACCGGGATTTCGACGGGATCAGTAGGCGGTACCTCGTTACCAAGCATTATGTTGTTATTTTCACCATGATAACCAGACTCGTTGTCAACATGTAGGGGTGCTGATTGAGTGTTTGACATTTTGTGTTTTGACCTGGAATCAGAGACACTTCAAAGAGCAAGCGTAAAGTAGTGTGTGTTAAGGAGATTTTTATTAAATAACCACTATTATCCTTAGCCCTACGGTGGGCACCAAACTGTTTATCCTCAAAATCGGATAACAATTGAATTTGTACGTGGTTTTAAGAATACGTGATCAAACTTGATACAATAATGATAAATCAGATTAAAATTGAAATAAACAATGAAAAAGTAAATGCAAACCACACAAGTTGAACAGTCTTAGCCTTGGAAGGTTAATCACCCTTGAGCAAAAAATGCTTTTATCGATATCAGAACAAAATGACTAGAGAAATAGTGAGAACTAAAAATAACAATATATTGCTTTTGAATGCGTGTTACAATGTGTTTTACAAGTAATCAGACTCCCTTTTATATAGTAGTGGAATCCTACTTTAAGTAAAATTCTATAAAAGGTAAAAATGTCCTAGTTTGCTGATTTGTTGGTTCCTTATTGGCATGTGCCAAGATTACCGCCGTGATATCTGACCGATCACGGAACTTTCGGACTTCTTGTTTTCGGTCTTCTGTTGGTTATATCGGCAATGTTTACCCTTGTATACGGTCAGATCGGGCATGCCCTTTTTATAACTAATCGAGATTGGATCATGAAAGGCCACAGTACGTCCTCGTGTTATATCGAGCCTCAGTACGAAGTTAGATTGTTGAACCCTTAATTCAGAGACCGGTCAAGGACGAGATCAGCCAAGACCAAGACCAAGCTGAAGGGAGATCGATGGAGATTTACCTATTCAAGTAACGGTAAGCCGAAATATTTGTGGTAGACCAAGGATCACAGCGGAAATCTCGGCACGTATCAAGATGAGGCCGGTTAATTAGTCAATCATAGGATTTCTTACTAAATTTAGAACTATACCATAAGTAGAATTCCCCTACTATATAAAGGGGGCCTAGTCGTTTGTAAAGACATCAGATTCACGTAATTGAAAGCAATATACTATTCCTTAAGCTCTCAATACTCTGTTATTTTATTCATATCTCACTTTGCTCATTCATTTGGTTCGAGGGCAACATGTCTCGAGGGCCAAAGTTGCACGTCTCATTTGGCTTGCTTTATTTTTCTTTGCAGTCAATTTTAATATTAATTTATGTATTTTCTCAGTTTGTGCCAAAGTGAAATCATGTGTCCTTAAAACCACATATATTCAATTGTTATCCGCTTTTTGGGTAAACAACCCTCGAGCTTATTCGGGGTCAGGGTCGATTCCGGGATCATGGTCCCAGTGTTCTCGAGGACGGACATTCTAACCTCGTGTTCTGGTTCGATGAGACTCGGGATCGATCTTCAACTCCTCGCGTTCCGAGCTTGATCTGCTATGCAGTAGTCGAGCCCGATTTCGATCGCATACAAAATTTTTGAACTTTAAAAGGAGCAATTAAGAATAAAAATGAAAGGAAAAAATGGTAGATGACATGCAAATGGAGAAAAAATAAAAAGCAACAGTGGATCTCGAAGTAGCATAATATGAAGGGTTTGGAACCTAGCATATACTTCTTTCTTTAATAACCTAGTTACTTATTGTGAACAACTATTTTTTGACCACACCCAAATTCTATACTATTTTTTGCTATAAAT
>ML335980.1:0-34971 GCA_005239505.1 Nicotiana paniculata
AAAAAAATAGTGTATATATATATATATATATATATATATATATTGATCTTTATCAAAATTGAGATAAATTACAATCTATTAGATTGTTTTGTCGCACAAGATACAGGGAACACAATTAATTTTTGAGTAATAAATTAGGTGAATAAATATTAAATTTTCACTTTCAATTGTTTGAGTTGGAAGTCAAGATTCCAGAATACTAGTAAAAAAGTTGGAAAGGTTTGAAAATAGAAAAAAAGGAAAAAGAGAATTATGTTTATTTAAAGAGCAGATTACGGAGTTGATGGGTAGTAACACTAGACTTATATTGATTTATAAATTTCACACAAATTTGGTGTTCTGGATCGATATGAAGTCGAGCTTTGGCTAGTAGGTATCAAGAGGTGAGTATTAATATTATCGCAATTTGTGTTTTCATAACTTGCATGATTTACACATGATTTTTAATATGAATATGTTACCGACTATTTTGAGTTGCATGTGGACAAGTTTTTTACTCAATATGATACTGAAATAGTTATTTGAGATGATTATATATTCTTATTATCACTAGATATGTTTTACCGTTACTTGAATTTATTGTTATCGAAATGAAATTACATGATTTGATAAGAACCGAAATGCCCTATATTATTTTAAAATATTTTTCTATGAGTATATACGGATTACAAAGACAAGTATAAATGGGAGTAGACATTGAAGAATCCCGTAGCTAACGGCGGGTTCGTCAGGCTGGTGCACCTTGCAATTACCCTTACAGCCTCGCTAGTGGGAAGGTAGAACTAGCATACTGTTACTGATTTCATTCTAGTAGGGACTACCATTATATTTGACAACTTGCAAAGAAGTCCCCGGTTATACCGATTACATGATCCGTTCATTGGAACCTCCCAAATATGAATGTTGATAATATAAAGTGGTTATCGAACTTATTACTGAATTATCAATTGTATTATACTACAAGAAAAACATGATGAGATTGAAATTATTTATTGTTTCTGAAAAGGCACTTTTTATAATATTTTTGGTTTAATATACTAGCATGTTTTCTGACTTGTCCCCAATAAAAATTATTGTGGTTAAGTGTTATTACTCACTGAGCTAGCGACTCACTCCACGCTATTTTTTTTACACAAATAGCAGTTGACGCAGGCGAGGATTTCGTTAATTGGAGCGCACATGTTGATAATTCTTGGTAAGCCTCACACTTGTTCACGTGGGCGGAGATTTTATTTGTTGTTATGATCTTTTATTTGAACTCTTAGAGTTACTCCATATCCATTATTTTAGTGTCATGAGTATTCTTTCGTTATTATAGACATATGATGAGTATTGCACTTTCTCATCAAATTTGGAGATAAATTAGTATTTCTCTGTCACGACCCAAAATTTGTAAGGTCGTGATGGTGCCGGAAACCATTGTCAGGCAAGCCAATGATCAATAGTTAAGTTAAATTCCCGTTTTAATATTTGGAAATTGTTACATAATAACAATCAAATAAAAATCCGCTAAGCAAATTTTATAGATTAAACATCCATTTTGAAATAAAAAAAAAAGCTTTCCAAACACATTCCAGAACCCGGTGTCACAAGTGCATGAGCGAACTTCTAGGAATTTGTACAAATACTACCATGCCTGTCCGAAATACAAATTGGACAAGGACTTTAAAATAAAAATGAATACAACACGAGGGGAAGACTCTGCCGGTTGCGGGTCGTCTCTGGGTGATGCAACTCGTCTAAGTCTCTAAGTCAACCACAATGCTGTGAGGGTACCTGTGCAATAAAAATGCACAGCAAGTGTAGCATGAGTACGAAAATAATGTGTACTCAGTAAGTATCTTGTCTAACCTCAGAGAGGTAGTGACGAGAGGTCGAATTAAACACTTGATAGAAGTTAATTTAATAAGAATAAAGGAAAACACTAAGCATGAATATCATAGAAGGTTTAACAAGTAATGGTAGGAAACATCAACTACTTCTCACATTCCTTTTCCAACTTTAAAACCTTTATCATTTCAGTTGCGAATATCATAAAATCCAGGCTAGCAAGCAGTTCAATGATCACAAGAAGTACACAACAAATATCATGCGCAAACAATGCCGAGGGTCGAACGGCGCAGACCAACAATAATAAATTGTGCACCGCCGAGGGTCAGACGACTCGAACCATAGATGCATCTAACTGCCCCGCTCGTGAATCGATCATGCAACGCGGTTATACATAAATATAGGGTTATCCTGCTCGCGAATCATACATGCGACTCAGTCACCCATAGCTACACATATTCATACAATAAGTCCACATTTATCACGAAAGCAGTTACCCATGGAAGTGGTAAAATGCTTCTTAATTAAAAGATCACGAAAAAATAGAATTTAAATATTTATTTTGAAACTCATTTGCCAAGTTTAATAATATTCAATAATATAACCGTATCAGGAACACAATCAACCACGGAGGAATAAATTCTCTTTCTAAACGATTAAGAAATGTACACTCTAGCCTTCTTAGGAAATAAATTACCAATTCACTAGAAGTATCAGTCTAATATTATTGGAAGGATCACATGTACAACACGTAAGGCATACTAGTGGGTCCTAGACTACCCGGACATAAGCATATTAGTAGCTACGCACGGACTCCTGTCACCCCTACGTACGTAGCCCCCGCAATAATAGAATGTATTCATTTAGTTCATCTATGGGGACAATTCCCCCTCACAAAGTTAGAAAGGAGACTTACCTCGCTTCGAAATTCCATAACCGGCTTCCAAGCCCTTCCGAAGACTTCAATGGATCCACAACGCCCCAAAACTATCCAAATAACGACAAACCAATGAAATTATACTCTAATATTTGTTAACAATTCAAATTATATAAATTCTCACGTGCCCGGATTTCGAAATTTCTCGAAGATAAACTCTACCCGTAGTCTTACTAGCTCAAATATACAATTTACCCTAATTTTCATGCACAAATTCGTGGTAAAATCCAAAAATACAAATTTCTAGGTTTTCCCCGAAAAAATCTCAATTTCCTACTTATTTCCATGTCTAAATCCATGTAAGATCACTTATTTAACTCAAAAATAGGAAGAAATCACTTTCCTAGTGTTGCTTGGTAAAAATCCCTCCTTGAGCTCTCCAAAATCGTCCAAACCAAATGAAAGAAATGGGCCAAAACTCGTGTTTAAAACAACCTGCCCAGGCTTCATCGAGTTGTACCTTGCGTTGTGCAGGTTGTACATCCTACTATAATATTTCCTTGCTGTATACCTTCTGTTAAAACGCTCATAACTCCTTGTAGAAATATCCAAATGACAAACGGTTTAAATATTTAGAAACTAGACTCGAATATATTTAATTTGATAGGTTGTACACCATATAAAACTGTATATATTCCGAGATATGATCTTCTGAAGTTGGCTCTATGCATCAGAAAATTCTGTCGAAACTGTTCCACCAGCATCTTCAATCGATCATAACTTTCTGATACAATTTCCAAATCATGAATGGTTTAACTTTATGAAAACTAAAATTCAAGGTCTACAACTTTTATTTCTTGCAAATGCTGTAATCCTTATGAATTTCGAGATATAAGCTTCCAAATTCAGCTCCATGATTGCACTAGTTGCTGTCAAAACTGCTTTCTGCACAAAATTTCAGCAACTCTTTGGTCCGAAATTCATTCCGTTAACCTTCCAAAATCCACCCGAGGCCCTCGGGACCTTAACCAATTATACCAACATCTTCCAAAACATGATACGAACTCGCTCGAGGCCTCAAATAACATCAAACAACGTCAAAATCATGAATCGCACTCCAATTCAAGCTTTATGAACTTTGAAATTTTAAACTTCTACATCCGATGCCGAAACCTATCAAATCACGCCCGATTGACCCCAAATTTTGCACACAAGTTATATTCGACCTTACGGACCTGCTCCAACTTTCGGAATAGGAATCCGACCCCGATATCAAAAAGTCAAACTCTCGGTCAAACTTCTCAAAAACCTTTAAATTTCTATCTTTAGCCAAATGAGTTCAAAATGACCTACGGACATCCGAATTCACTTCCTATCGCGCTCCCAACTCCAGAATCACCATACGAAGCTATTCCCAGACTCAGAATCCCAAACGGACATCTATAACACTAAAATGCCTTACAAACAAAATTTATGAAATACTTCTAAAATGCTATCTTCCGTAATATGCGCCGAAACGCTCCCGGGTTATCCAAATCCCGATCTGGACATACGCCCAAGTCCGAAATCATCATACGAACCTGCTGGAACCTTCAAATCCTGATTCGGAGGCCGTTTACCCAAAATTCTAATCTTAGTTGATTCTTCCGACTTGAGGCTTCCGCATTGAGAATTTTCTTCCTAAATTTACTCCAAACTTCCTGAAATTTAGTTCCGACCACACCAACAAGTCATAATACTTGAAATAAAGCTGCTCATGACCTCAAACTGCTAAACGACGCGCTAGAGGTCAAAACGACCGATCGGGTCGTTACATTCTCTCCCACTTAAACATACGTTCGTCCTTGAACATGCCAAGAACTGGTCTAGAGTTATCTGAAATCACTGTTTAACACCTCGTGCACCTGCCCGTGCTACCACAACCCAGTTGAGCACATTCGCTTGATCAAATCTAAAGATATCCTTTTTTATCCATACAATAAGCTCAGAACACAGTTCCAACACTTGAAATTCTCTGCCAAGCCTGTTTCTAATATATGAACACCGTACCAACTAACACACGAGGTACCAGAACACGACTGCGTACCTTTGCTAAACCAGCACCATGCACCGCATAATTCATCATCTAGCCACCATGACATTCGCTGAACCTTAACAGCCAAAGTTCTACGAATTTGATGCTCCCAATGCACCTTATAATATACATACATACATCCTACTATAATGTTGACGATACCACCACAACGGAGGAGATGTGTAGAAATTCCTAACCAGCTGTAGAGTTAACCAAACATTGAATCTCTCATCTTAACTTAGATCCTCATCTCAATACAAACCAAATAATTATTCCGCATAACCTTATCGCACTGATCCCTGATCCAATAATCTCGTCTCACCCAATATGAACTGTTCAGACACAAATCATCCCAAACATGACCAACAATCTCACACGATGCCACAATGCGCCAATAGGCCACAACTCGAACATGATACATAAAGAAATGACTCAGCAAGGGACTACTGAACTCACGCAACTAATATGAACTTTCCTCAGAATACGGGGAGTAAAACACAGAAAAATAGATATAGGGAACAATACTCAATATCAAACTGATGCGGCGTGCAACCTGATTCAAATAGCATACCCGTGGCGGCGTGCCACCCGATCCTATCATGAAACTCACATAAGGAGATACACACGAAGCTGAATTGCTCACTATTACAAATTACCGAATATCGGTCACAAGAACGCTAACTTCATAATACCACCCTGGGGAGACTGATAGAGCCATATGCTACAAAACTTAAGCACAACTGAGGTGTGACATATATACTTTGAATCTCAAGAGCTCTCCTGCTCACACACATCATTATTATGCGGAAACTCAGCACATAGGAATTTATCAAGCTGTTCCACAACTCACACGGAAAAATCATAATATTACATGAAATTGACGAAGACGAAACAACATCCGGTGTTCCAACATCCCTCCTTGAGGAGCGCTATATTGAAATGAACACATCTGACTCGCATGAAGCCCATAGTCCTGTTTAAATCCATTCACACACTTCAAGCCGATTATGCTCGCACTGAACTAGGCTGTTGGCCTTACCTGGGTCCATAATAACCCACTTCTTCCCATAACACGCAAGAACCACCATCATAGCCGGGACTACACCCCACAATCCGCAACAAAGATGAACTAAACACCTTCTAGGCATAAACTCTCAAATAAGCAATATTACAATTCTTTATACTTGGTCTAAATCTTCAATGAATCAGGTGACTACATGTCACACTTATACAATCTTCCTCTGGTCACACTCTCACGACCTTCCACACAAGGTAACAAATCTGCACATCCATACCACCGACCATGCTAACGCTGTAAAACAAATAAAGAACCCATAACCAGGATACAAAGCCTATTTCACCAAACACTGATCTCAGATGACGCTGAAGTCATCACCAGCTTACCTTAAACATTCATATCCTTTTTTCCCCTTGCTCACCCGAGCTCATGACATCCTTGTCAACACCGAACCGAAAATCTGATCCTTACATCCAGCTCCGCACTGACTACTGCACCTAACATGCCGGTATGGAGTGGCATAGGATTTCCATCATAACTTCTGAACCGCTAATAGGGGAAACACTTTATCACATAGAAACCTTTTACTTACCTCAATTCAAGGGAACCATAACAACAAACGTGTAAATTCTCAAAATCACAAAACAAGAAAATCCTCAAGGAGTAGTCTATACCACCATAATCCTTCTGGGATCCGCCGACACCTGATAAGCCGTAATACTTGAATGTTTCCAAATAAAATCCATTATAGTGGCCGGCAAGCCTCGCACGTACTGACTCAAACTACACGCATAACTTAATCACACTGAATGAACTGATCACTGCCGTAAATGTGCCAATTTAACCATGGCTAACCACTCTATCTTCTTTCAATCATCTTCAATTGCCTTGGGAATAATAGTAACTTCCTTCAACTCATAGAAACTCAACCCTCACTCATCCGGAGTGACCTTGATTCACGAGATCATGCTGCCTAAATCCCGCAACCAGTCTCATATCCTCCTGATAATCTTTCTACAACCCGGTGTTTATTTCTCACTCCTCCAGTACTATCCTGCACGCTAAAAATAACATAGAACACTCCAAAAACCTAACCCTAGTCCAATAAGGCCAACTTTTGCAAATATTAATCTAATCCCATGCACAATTACCATTTTTACTCCTTTCCGCTTAGCTGAAATAACTTGCCAATACGTCGATAATCCGCAACCCCATGAGATGATATTCCTGCAATCCCATCACAGGCGGTGGGACCCCACCGAAATCCTCTCTCCTTTGTTGACATGATCTTTCTCAACCAATTTGTCAATTTCTTCTAAGTCCTCCTATTAGCATCCCATAAATACTTAAATTCTTTAGCATCATTCACATATTCGGCCTCCTACCGATAGCCACTAGAATCCCTCGCAGACACTTGCCAACCACATCGCTAATCTACTCACAGGAGATAACCCACTTGTGGAAATCATCAACTGACACCTTCTAACGACGATGTACTGCACACTCTTTACAATATCAATACCCCATCCTAAGCCCGTTCTCAATCACCGACTCTACCAGTCCGTCCGCTCCTCATGGACATATACTAAATGTGCTACAATATCTTCAGATTCACCGCCACGTTGCATCCTTTTTCATCCCTAGCGACTTCTCTATATTATATCCAACCTTCGCTGAAATAACCACATTTCAATTTAAGCCTGCGGACCCAATCACCGTCCACGAAAATCCTCAAACCACTCCAAACTTCTCCTCAAGATAGGCAGCTATCTTACCACTTAACTCATATGCTACATTGCCACTCTCACACTTTAGTTAAACTCATTCCTTTAAGCAACTACCTGACTTCCGTCTCTCATGCCTGGCATTTTAGAGATTTAGCCGCCTCCTGACACTTCTCACATGTCTTCCTTTATCGCATGCTTCTCAATTGCAGCCTCGATTCAATATCATTCTTTGCAACACCTAAACCAGCAGATCACCATAACGTCGACTCCCCGACGGTCATCTTTCTAGAGCTACCTTCATTAGAAATACTCATTCAATACTTGAACCACCGCACACCACGGTCTATGACAGCCGCTTCTTCAATACCACTTCACAACACTATGACCCAATGCAACTGAAGAACCATAACACCGGCAAACTTAACACATTCTATTCGATAAAAGACGATGATATCACATCACAGGTGAATACACCACATCGCTTGATAACACCAAGTCTTATCACTTTATCCCCTAGACTTGAACATTCATAGTCTTTCCCTTCCTCCGCCGAAACTAAAATACTGAAATCTCAAAATTATGCTCTGAGAAGACCTCCCTTCAAGTCATTCATTACCCCGACATATGGGCAAGCATTCTACCATCATATCAACACCGCGCGATAACCAATCGAAAACATCATCACTACCTGAGCATAGCCTCAAGGCTCTCAGAAACATAGCTACTGAGCTGAAACAACATATTATCCTTCTGTAGGGCAACAACAATAGCCCCAACCAATTACACATGGAATATATATCGCACCACATCCGTAGCACCATTTCAATTCCTCAAATTCCTGATTCATAGCAAGCGTTTCGCGACGCATAAGATTGAGTAGGAAGAAACATAGGCATAAGCCTCGGAGGAATCAAATCGCACGATCAGGAATAGAGAAGGGAAGTACTCCTAACAGCCCTGAAGCCTCTCGAAGATAAGTACAGACGTCTTTGTATAGATCCGCAAGACTCTACTAGATTGATCATGACTCATGAAACCTAAGGGAACCTAGTGCTCTGATGCCATGTTATCATGACCCAAAATCTGTAAGGTTGTAATGGCGTCGGACACCATTGTCAGGCAAGCCAATGATTAATAGTTAAGTATAATTCCCATTTTAATATTTGGAAATCGTTACATAGAAACAACCCAATAAAAATCCGCTAAGCAAATTTGATAGATTAAACATCTATTTTGAAATTAAAAAAAGCTTTCCAAACACATCCCAGAACCTGGTGTCACAAGTGCATGAGCGAACTTCTAGGAATTTGTACAAATACTATCATGCCTGTCCGAAATAAAAGTTGGAAAAGGACTTTAAAATAAAAATGAATACAACACGAGGGGAAGACTCTACCGGCTGCGGGTCGTCTCCGGGTGATGCAGCTCGTCTAAGTCTCCAAGTCAACCACAATGCTGTGAGGGTACCTGTGTAATAAAAATGCACGACAAGTGTAGCATGAGTACGAAAACAACGTGTACTCAGTAAGTATACCGCATAACCTCAGAGAGGTAGTGATGAAAGATCGAATTAGACACTTGCTAGAAGTCAATTTAATAAGAATAAAGGAAAACAATGAGCATGAATATCACAGAAGGTTTAACAAGTAATGATAGGAAACATCAACTACTTCTCACATTCCTTTTCCAACTTTAAAACCTTTATCATTTCAGTTGCAAATCTCATAAAATCCAGGCTAGCAAGCAGTTCAAAGATCACAAGAAGTACGCAACAAATATCATGCGCAAACAATGTCGAGGGTCGAACGGCGCGGACCAACAATAATATACTGTGCACTGCCGAGGGTCGAACGACTCTAACCATAGATGCATCTATCTTCCCCGCTCGTGAATCGATCATACAATGTGGTTATACATAAATACAGGGTTATCCTGCTCGTGAATCATACATGTGACTCAGGTACCCATAGCTACAAATATTCATACAATAAGTCCCCATTCTTCACGAAAGCATTTACATATGGAAGTGGTAAAATTCTTCTTAAAGGATCACGAAAAAAATAGCATTTAAATATTTGTTTTGAAACTCATTTGCCAAGTTTAATAATATTCAATAATATAACCGTATAAGGAATACAATCAACCACGGAGGAATCAATTCTCTTTCTAAACGATTAAGAAACGTACACTCTAGCCTTCTTAGGAAATAAATTACCAATTCAATAGCACTATCAGTCTAATATTATTGAAAGGATGACATGTACAACACGTAAGGCATGCTAGTGGGTCCTAGACTACCCAGACATAAGCATATTAGTAGCTACACACGGACTCCCATCACCTCGTGCATACGTAGCCCCCTCAAACAATAGCATGTATTCATTTAGTTCACCTATGGGGACAATTCCCCCTCACAAAGTTAGAAAGGAGACTTACCTCGCTCCGAAATTTCATACCCAACTTCCAATCCCTTCCGACGACTCCAATGGATGCAAAACGCCCCAAAACTATCCAAATAACGACAAACCAATGAATTTATACTCTAATATTTATTAACAATTCAAAATATATAAATTCCCATCTCCGGTCAAGGAATTGACCAAAATTCCCTCGGACACACGTGCCCGGATTCCGAAATTTCTGGAAGATAAACTCTACCCGTAGTCTTACTAGCTCAAATATACAATTTACTCTAATTTCCATGCTCAAATTCGTGGTAAAATCCAAAAATATAAACTTCTAGATTTTCCTCCAAAAATCTCAATTTTCTACTAATTTCCATGTCTAAATCCATATAAGATCACATATTTAACTCAAAAATACGAAGAAATCACTTACCTAGTTTTTCTTAGGAAAAATCCCTCCTTGAGCTCTCCAAAAATGTCCAAACCAAATGAAAGAAATGGGTAAAAACTCGTGTTTAAAACAATCTGTCCAGGCTTCAACGAGTTGTACCTTGCGCTGTGCAGGTTGTACATTATATTATAATTTTCCCTTAATGTACACCTTTTGTTAAAATACCCATAACTCCTTGTAGAAATATCTAAATGACAAACGTTTGGAAGATTTAGAAACGAGACTCGAAGATCTTTAATTTGATAGGTTTTACACAATATAACTCTTTACATATTCCGAGATATGAGCTTCTGAAGTCGGCTCCATGCATCAGAAAATTCTTTCGAAACTGCTCCACCAGCCATCTTCAATCGATCATAACTTTGTGATAAAATGTCCAAATAATGAATGGTTTAATTTTCTGGAAAATAGAATTCAAGGTCTGCAACTTTTATGATTTGAAAATATTCAGAATACTTATATTTCGAGATATAAGCTTCCAAATTCAGCTCCGCGATTGCACTAGTTCCTGTCAAAACAGCTTTCTGCAGAAAATTTCAGCAACTCTTTGGTCCGAAATTCATTCCGTTAACCTTTTGAAATCCACCGAGGCCCTCGGGACCTTAACCAATTATACCAACATGTCCCAAAACATGATACGAACTCGCTCGACGCCTCAAATCACATCAAACAACGTCGAAATCATGCACTTCAATTCAAGTTTTATGAACTTTGAAATTTCGAACTTCTGCATCCGATGCCGAAACCTATCAAATCACGTCCGATTGATCCCAAATTTTGTACACAATTCATATTCAACCTAGGTACATGCTCCAACTTTCAGAATTGGAATCCGACTTCGATATCAAAAAGTCAAACTCTCGGTCAAACTTCTCAAAAACCTTCAAATTTCTATCTTTAGCCAAATGACTTCAAAATGACCTACGGACATCCGAATTCACTTCCGATCGCGCTCCCAACTCCAGAATCACTATATAAAGCTATTCCCAGACTCGGAATCCCAAACGAACATCTATAACAGTGAAATGCCTTACAACCCAAATTTATGAAATTCTTCTAAAATGCTATCTTCTATAATATGTGCTAAAACGCTCCCGGGTTATCCAAAGCCCGATCCGGACATACGCCCAACTCCGAAATCATCATACGAACCTGCTGGAACCTTCAAATCCTGATTGGGAGGTCATTTACTCAATATTCCAATCTTAGTTGATTCTTCCGACTTAAGGCTTCCGAATTGAGAATTTTCTTCCTAAATTGACTCCAAACTTTTTGAAATTCAGTACCGACCACACTTACAAGTCATAATACTTGAAATAAAGTTGTGCATGGCCTCAAACTGATAAACAACGCGCTATAGCTTAAAACGACCGGTCGGGTCATTACATTCTCGTTGTTAGTGGGTTGAATAGAAATGGTGAAGACTTGTTTTGGCTCATTGATAAGTTTTTGATTGTTTGGTTTGATATAGGATGGTCGGTTTTTGATTTTGAGACAGGAATTTGTTTTGGATAGTCCAAAAATAGGAAAAACTCTGTCTGTTTTTCTGTAAAATACCGATTAAGTTTTTCTCTTGAGAACTTGCTCCTAAGCGCTGATTACGATCCTAAATTGGGTCGTGACAAAGTTGGTATCACATCTTAGGCTTTATGTCTCGATTCGTGGTGCAATATTTTGTAAAGTATGGTTCATGGGTATATAGGCGCCTATACCTATGATCTTGAGGTTATTAACCATTTAGGATGTTTTCCCTTCTTTCATTCCTTGATCGTGCATTGAGGTAACTTGATATTGACACGCACACTCTGCTGGACGTGGTGCTGGCCATGGTACTGGCCATGGTACTACCCGAGATGGCGGTCAAGTTGGGGTTCATCAAACTAGAAGACACGTCGCTTCTCAGCCTAATGTTTGGAACATGGGTCAACCCCAAACTGTTATGCCAAATCAAGTGCAAGAACATGGATTAAGGACGCTCCACCACTAGTGCCAACTGTTGTACCTACTGTTACCTTACCTACAGATGTAGTGGCAAGGTTATTGAATGTGTTAGAGGCATTGATACCTACTCAGGATGGAAGTTTGGCCCCTCAGGCTACTTTACAAACACAAGCACTTGCACAAACTCGATCTTTCAGATATAAGGAGGTATCCCTACAAGAGTTCCTGAAATTGAAATCACCAAAATTCATAGGTTCTGATAGTTCAGCAGATCCTCAATTTTTCTTGGATGGGACACTCAAGGCACTGTGTACTCTATGATGTTCTAGTGAAAAGGTCGTGGAGCTCACTGCACACAAACTAGAGGATATGGCCAACACATGGTATGAAAGTGTATTGCTAGGAAGGCCAGAAGGAGCAACACCATGACATGGAATGAGTTCAGTAAGTTGTTCATGGATCATTTTCTTCGAGACAGCCTGAGGCAAAAATATGCTAGAGACTTTGAGATATTGGTTCAGACTCCAGATATGGATGTGTCAACGTATAACACCAATTTTTATAATCTGGCTAGATATGCTCCTTACTTAGTGCCCACCCAAGAAGATCGAGTTCAGAGTTTTGTTGATGGGTTGGTTGGTCGTCTATACACTGCAGTAGCCCTACAGATGAAGACTTTGTCCCACTCTGATGCAATCAATCTCGCTAAAAAGATTGAAAAAAAGGGATATGACGAGCGTGCAACTAGTGATTTAAGTAAGAAGGCCAAGACAGGGGAATCTTTCAATGGAAGTTTTAGTGAAAATCGCAGAGCAGGAAGTCAGGGACAGTAGTAACAGGGTTCTCAGATAGGGACACACTTGTCTTCATAGTCCACATACAGATCCCATCGCAGACAGGGTACTAGCGGACCATCATCATCTGGACATCGTAATTCTGGGTAGATACATGCCACTACTCCAATCTGCCAGACCTGTGGTAGATCACATTTGGGACAGTGTCATGTTCTGACTGGAGAGTGCTTTCGGTGTGGCCAGTTGGGACACCACTTAAGATATTACCCTCAACCTCTGAGGAATTTCAGCCAAGCTTCTATTCTTTTAGTTGCACCTACTCAGACCATTCGTAATACTTCAGGTGCTACAGGTACAAGAAATAGAGGTCGAGGTGCTGGAGATCGTGCTACTGTGAATCAAGGACAAGTGAATGCTGGTAGAGGTCAAGCGAGAGTTTTTGCATTTACTAGACAGGATGCTCCGACCTCGAATGTTGTGGTTACAAGTATTCTTTCTATTTGTTCACTCCTATGTGTCATCGTACTTTTCTTTGAGGTTTAGTAGACAGCCTGAGCTATTGAATTATCCTTTCCTAGTTGTTACTCCTACTGGAGAGTCTCAATTAGCTGAATACGTTTATCGTGCTTGTCCGATTCAGGTTGAGGGTAAAGATACTGTAGCTGACCTTATTGTACTTGATATGATTGACTTTGACATATTGATAGGAATGGATTGGTTATCTTCTTCCTATGTCATCGTCGATTGTCACACAAAGATAGTTAAGTTTGAGATACCAAACGAACCCAGTTTTATTCTAAAAGGGGGTCAGGTTCTAGCGATTTGCAAAGTTGTACCTTTTATGAAGGCTCAAAGACTTATGAAGAAAGGTTGCTTGGGTCTCATAGCTATTGTAATGACACAAGAAAGGAAACTATTAGTATAGAAAATATAAAAGTAGTGAGAGAATTTTCGGATGTATTTCTTAAGGATTTACCAGGATTACCTCCAGTATAAGAAATCGACTTTGGTATTGATTTCCACATGGCACACAACCCATATTGATACTCCCATATTGGATGGCACCAGCAGAATTGAAGGAGCTAAAGCAACAATTGCAGGATTTGTTAGATAAGGGTTTTATCAGACCGAGTATATCTCCATGGGGTGCACCATATCTGTTCGTAAAGAGAAATAAAGATCCCTAAGAATGTGCATTTACTACAGGCAGTTGAACAAGATAACAATACGTAATAAATATTTTTTTCCTCGTGTAGACGACATGTTTGATCAGTTACAAGGAGCTGCCCACTTTTCAAAGATTGACCTCCGATCTAGTTGTAATCAACTTAGAATCAAAGATGAAGATATTTCTAAGACTGCTTTCGGGACTCGGTACAGGCACTATGAGTTTATGGTGATACCTCTCGGACTGACTAATGCTCCAGTTGCATTCATGGATTTAATGAATAGGGTGTTCAAGTTGTTTCCAGATAGATTTGTAATAGTATTTATTGATGATATACTGATATATTCTCTTAGCCAAGGAGAACATGAGAATCATCTCAGGACTGTGTTGCAGACGTTGTGAGAACATCGACTTTATGCTAAGCTCTCGAACTGTGAATTTTGTCTAGACTCAGTAGCATTTCTGGGACATGTTGTATCCAAAGATGAAATTATGGTAGATCCTACGAAGACAGAAGTTCTGTAGAAATGTCCCAGACCTACTTCTCCTACAGAGATTCAGAGCTTTTTAGGCTTAGCAGGCTATTACAGGCGTTTTGTGCAGGATTTTTCCAGAATAGCAGCGCCACTGACTAAGCTAATACAGAAAAATGCAAATTTTTAGTGGACAGAGGAATGTGGCAGAGCTTTGAGAAACTCAAAACATATTTGACAATTGCACAATATTAGCCTTACCATCAGGTTCTAGAGGATTTACAGTATTTTGTGACGCCTAGGGGGTGGGATTAGGATGTGTTTTATGCAAAATGGTTGGTCGCGTTATAGCTTATTGTCACGACCCAAATCTAACCCATGTCGTGATGACGCCTATCGTGATAAAAGGCAAGAATACTTCCCAAAATATTACTACTAATTTGATTATAATAATTTAATAAAGACACTTTAAATATTTGAATTTCTCATAAACCAAGATAAACTCTGAAAATAAATATAAAAATACGAAAACGAGCCCCAAACATCAGGGTGTCACTAAGTCATGAGAGTCTAAATCCATAAACTAATACACCACTGTCGAACTGTCAATACGACCCAACAGAGAAATAGAAGATAGAAGGAGTAACAAGGCCCTGTGGATGCTAGCAGCTACCTTGCAGTCCTAGAAGATAAGCCGGCATGGACTCAACGATCGTCACGCTCAAACTCACCTGGATCTGCACATAAAGTGCAGGGTGTAGTATGAGTACAACCGACTCATCAAGTAACAGAAATAACTAAGGAACTGAGTAGTAGTGACGAGCTAAGCAGAACAATTCAATTATTACTTTTCACAGTTAAGAATAAACATGAATAACAGGTAAATTTCATGAATTAGCAAATACTACCATGCAATTAGCATATAAATGCAACAACACCAATAATAAATGAAACCTCACACCAATGTCACTCAATCCTCAGCCCTCAATGCACACGCTCAATAGGTACTTGCACTCACTAGGGGTGTTCAGACTCCGGAGCCGGAGGGGCTCCTACGGTCCAAGCGCTAATCTACATGGACCACACACGTGCTGCACGGATAACTTACATGCTATCATATCAGATCTGGATCCGCACGGACAACTCACGTGCCATAGAACAATCTGGATTTGCACGGACAACTCACGTGCTATAGTAAATTATTTCACAACAGGCCCTCGGCCTCAGTCATGTACCTCTCTATCCGTACAATTTTCTACAAATAAAGGAAAGCAGTCCAAATCAAGTATTACAGTGTATCAGCAAGAAAATAGAGACTGAGGTAACCTGCACAAGAATTTCTATGAATGAGTACAACTAATGTGAGCATGAATAAAGACTAAGGGCAGTCAAGTTTAACAGACATGTAAACACATAAACACAGATAATGGCTATTAGGCCTCACGAGACGAATCAAGTCTCAATCCCTCGCAACATACACCCACACACATGTCACCTAGCGTGGGTATCACCTCCAAACAGTCACATGATATCAATTCTCTGGGTTTATACCCTCAAAGCCAGAGTTAAAACTGTTACTTACCTTAACAACGTAGAATCCTACTCTGGGATGCCCTCGCCCCTCGACTCGGTCTCCAAAAGCTCCAAATCTATCCACAACAAGAACAATACTATCAACATAAGCTAAAGAAACAGATTCCACAAGAAAACTACAAAATTAGGCCAAAACCCCGAAATTGACTAAAATCCGTCCCCCGGACCCACATCTCGAAACCCGACAAAAATTGGAAACCTAGAAAGCTCGTTCACTCCCGAGTCTAACCATATCAAGTTCATCAAAATCCGACTCTGTTTGGTCCCTCAAACTCTCCAAAACTCAAGCCCTAACCCTTTCAAATTCACCCTAAATTCCTACTAATGTCATGACTAAACAGTGGGAAAAACATCATAAACATATGTAATAAAGCCCAAGTAACTTACCTCATTGATATCTCTAGATTCTCTCTTGAAAATAACTATCCGAAGCTCAAAAACCGGCCAACAATGGTGAAAAATGGGCTAAAATTCGCAAACTATGGCTTTTATACTTTCTGGCCAGGAGTCTCGCACCTGCGGCCCCCATACTCACACATGCACTTCTGCATCTGTGGTCCAAAGGGCACACCTGCGACTTCCACTTATCCGTACACTTCCGCATCTGTGGTTCTCCACTCGCACATGTGGGCTCGCAGGTGCGACAAAACCTCCGCACCTGTGCTCAAGCTCCAGTTGGACATTTCCGCATCTGCGAACATCACCCGCATCTGCGACCATCGCACCAGTGGTTCCCAATCCGCAAGTGCGGAAAAACACCAGAATTTAAAACACCAGAAAAACAACACTTCAAACTTCAAAAATCCAATCGATTAATCACCCGAAACACACTCGAGGCCCTTGGGACCTCAACCAATAATACCAACAAGTCATATATCAATACACGAACTTAGTCGAATCTTTGGAACACCAAAAACACCAAATCAACCTCAGATTCAAGCCTAAAAACTTCTAAACTTCCAAAATTCACTAATGACGCCGAAACCTGACAAACCACGTCCAAATGACCTAAAATTTTGCAAACACGTCATAAATGACACTACGAACTTACTCCAACTTCCGAAATTCCATTCCGACCCTGACACCTAATTTTTCACTGCCAACCAAAATTGCCAAATTTCCAACTTTCTCCAATTCAAGCCTAATTCTACCACGGACCTCCAAATTACATTCTGGACGCACTCCTAAGTTCAAAATCACCTAACGGAGGTAATGGAACATAAAATTCCAAATCTGATATCGTTGACTCAGAAGTCAACATTCGATTGACTTTTCCAACTTAAGCTTCCTAATAAGATACTAAGTGTTTCATTTCACTCCAAAACTACTCCGGACTCGAACCTACCAACCCGATACAACACAACACAGTTGAACAACACGTAAAGAAGCGGAAAAGGGGGAAAAAGGGCTATAACTCTTGGAACGACCGACCGGGTTGTTACATCCTCCACCTCTTAAATAAATGTTCGTCCTCGAACAAGACTAGATCATACCCGGAGTCTCAAATAGGTGTGGATATCTGCTTCGCATCTCCCGCTCGGTTTCCCAAGTGGCCTCCTCCACGGGCTGGCCTCTCCACTTCACCTTCATTGAAGCTATGTCTTTTGACCTCAACTTTCGGACCTGCCGATCCAAAATAGCCATCGGCTCCACATCATAAGTCATATCACCCTCCAACTGAACCATTCTGAATTCCAAAACAAGGACAGATTTCCAACATAGTTCCGAAGCATGGAAACATGAAATACCGGATGCATACTCGACAAGCTGGGTGGCAAAGCAAGCTCATAGGCCACCTCCCCAATCCTTCAAAGTACCTCAAACGGACCAATAAACCGAGGGCTCAACTTTCTCTTCTTCCTAAATCTCATAACACCTTTCATAGGTGAAACCTTCAGCAATACCTTCTCCCCAACAATGTAAGATACATCACGAACCTTATTGTCCGCATAGCTCTTCTTGCTAGAATGTGCCCTGCGACCCTGCTCCTGAATCAATTGCACCTTATCTAAAGCACCCTGCACCAAATCTGCACCCAAGAGTCTAGCCTCACCTGACTCAAACCAACCAACCGTAGATCTACACCTCCTCCCATATAAAGCCTCGTACAGAGCCTTCTAGATACTCGACTAATAGCTGTTGTTATATGCGAACTCCGCGAGTGGCAGAAACTGGTCCCATGAACTCCCAAAGTCAATAACACAATTGCGCAACATGTCCTCCAATATCTGAATAGTGTGCTCGGACTGCCCGTCCATCTGAGGATGAAAAGTTGTGCTCAACTCAACCTGAGTACCCAACCCTTCCTGCACGGCCCTCCAAAACTGAGATGTAAACTAATTACCTCTATCTGAAATGATGGAAACCGGGACACCATGCAAGCGAATAACCTCTTGGATATGAATCTCAGCTAACTGCTATGAAGTGTAAGTAGTACCAACAGGAATGAAGTGTGCAGACTTGGTCATCCGATCTACAATAACCCAAATAGCATCGAACTTCCTCGAAGTACGTGGGAGCCCAACTACAAAGTCCATTATGATCCGCTCCCACTTCCACTCCGTAATATATAACCTCTAAAGCAAGCCACCCGGTCTCTGATGCTCATACTTAACCTGCTGACAGTTGAGACACCGAGCCACAAACCTAACAATATCCTTTTTCATCCGGCACCACCAATAGTAATGTCTCAAATCCTGGTACATCTTCGCAACACACAGATGGATGGACTACCGCGAGCTGTGGGCCTCCTCAAGAATCAACTCCCGAAGCCCATTTACATTAGGCACACATATCCGGCCCTACATCCTCATCACACCGTCATCACCAATAGTCATATCCCTAGCATCACCTTGTCGGACCTTGTCCTGAAGAACGAGCAAGTGTGGGTCATCATACAGACGCTCCCTGATAGGGTCGTAAAGAGAAGACCTGGAGACCACGTAAGCCAATATCCGACTAGGCTCCGAAATATCCAATCTCACAAACTGGCCCGCTAAGGCCTGAACATCCAATGCCAACAGACTCTCAGCTACTGGAAGATATGCTAAACTCCACAAACTCTCTGCCCGGTGACTCAACACATCGGCCTCCACATTGGCCTTCCTCGGACGGTATAGAATAGTGATATCATAGTCCTTGAAAAGCTCCAACCATCTCCGTTGACGCAAATTAAGATCCTTCTGCTTAAGCAGATGCTGCAGACTCTGGTGATCAGTATAAATCTCACAATGAACCCCATACAAATAATGACGCCAAATCTTCAAGGCGTGAACAATGGATGCTAACTCAAGATCATGCACCATATAATTCTTCTCATGGGTCTTCAACTGACGCGAGGCATAGGCAATCACCCTACCCTCATGTATCAAAACACAACCAATGCCTATCCTCGAGGCATCACAATACACGGTATAAGAACCTGAAGCTGATGGAAGAACTAACAGTAGAGCTGTGGTCAAAGCAGTCTTGAGCTTCTGAAAGCTCTCCTCACACTCGTCTAACCCCTGAATGGAGCGCCCTTCTGGGTCAATTTGGTCAAGGGAGAAGCAATAGATGAAAATTCCTCCACAAAGCGATGGTAATGTTGATACCCAATTTTTCCCTATAATATTTTAAAATGCATATATACTTTCAAAACTATGCATTAGCATCAAATGATATTTTTTCATAATTTCTACATTTTGAAATTAATTTATCCCAATATTTTATTTATGTAAATAATTACAAAATTGCATCACAAATGACTCTATAACATTTCATGATTTAAATTTGCTATTTATAGTCATATTACGTCCAAATTATTTCACAAATGGCCAGATTTACACGTTTGGTTACAACTGCAATAACTTTGCAATTATAGCCCATACATCCATTATTGCATTATTTTACCAGGAAATGACTCACTGTATTTTTAAAATTTTGAGTAATTATGGTAAAATATTTCTATGCATGAAAATTATTTTTTATAATTTGTTAATTATCTTATAAATTAATTTTTATCAATTACTTTGGTATTTAATAAATGACCCCTTTTATTTTCATACATAACCCCTCAAGCCAGCCCAAAACCCCTCTAATATTCAACCCTAATGTTGGCCCAAATATACACCTGCCCGACCCAATACCCCTCATTCAATCGTAGCCGTTGATCATTCAGATCAACGGTCCATATCCATCCTTACCGTAATTAATCCTAATATACCCCCCTAAACCTTCTCATTTCTTTCCCTCACCCGCCGTCATCATCTCCCTCTTCTCTCAACTCTCTCTCGACCTAACCCTAGTTCTAAACGCCGTCACCGACAAAAACCTCCCCCTTATGACGTTTCTATACCTTCTCCGACCAGACCTTGTCTTCTACACGCCATGGATATTCGATTTCTTGGATCCTTAAGAAGATCTCGAGGAACCCCAACTGGTTCTGGTTTGAAACCTTGTTTATCAGCCTGTCTCAGGATATTTTTCTGTCTATAAGTAAGAACTTCTTCTTGTTTATTACGGATTTATGGGTTCCTGACATATTCTCTCATCTCTATTACTTTTCTGAAAAGCCTAGTCCGTTATTGTCGATCCATCTCAGATATGTATATATCTGGGGTGATTCGAGCACTTTTACGTGAAAATCACTTGTTTAATTAACTATTCCGACTTTTTATCACTATTCCTAAGCTAAGGTTCATCCCAAAATATTTTTAAAGATTTTTCTGAGTTCTAAATGTTTAGGTATTTGTTTCTTCATCGTTTTGACTGATTTTCATATGGGTGTTCAAACCCTAGTCGATTCTGTGATGTACTGGTTTTCTTCAACTTCTGTTTCGATATTTTTGATACCAGTTTTATTACTTTACTCTATATTTTGAAATTAAATATTTTTTCTTGTTAAATCCAGAATTTTTGTGCTTTTGTCCTAATTAGTCTCTGTTTGGGTTCAAACCTGCTTTCCGGCTAAGTTCTATATTTTTTTGAGGTCTTACTTAGTTTAATTTCTATTTATGAAATTTGGGTGATTCTTTTGGTAAAACCAGTATTCTTTGAAGATCCTTACTACTTATTCTCTATTATTTTTCCCTGTTAAGTTTGTGTGCACAGATCCTGTTGTTTTCCTTATTTGTAATTTTAATTGGTCACACTTGCTTAATTACTCGTCCGCATGATTTTGTGATTTATACTAACCCTTTATTTTGTCTGATTTGGATTCTTGCCTTAATTAAACTCTTGTTGTTACCGTTGATCAATTACCTCTAATGAATCTTTCCTTAATTAAACACTCTTGTTGTTACCGTTGATCAATTACCCCTAATGAAGGGGTCTATTCTGGAATCCCTTATGTTAATTGATTCTGTGGCCCTATGATTGCCCTCAATTGACTGATTTATGATTCTTTTACCTTATTTGTCCTACTCCTAAAGTGCTATAAATACACTCTTGTTTTACCTCTCAAATACGAACAAATAGTTCAGATTACACACACGCACTCAAATTATCTCTTCTTTCTTGCTACTTGTGCTAATTACTTGTCTAGCCAGCTGAAAGCCAAGGCTAGACTGTGGAACTCTACTTGCTTTACATTCTACACTTTGCTTCCTTAATTGGTATGTTCTTATTTCAGTTCTGAAACTCACCCTATGTGCTCCATGTCTGTTAATCCATGTCTCCTTCTGCACTAGCTTAATGGCTTCTGTATTTAATTGCATTTATTGTTTACTGCTTTACTCAGCATGCTTAAATTATGTCTTCTCTTGTTCAATTGTGTAATCAGCATGCCTATCTCTCACTTGTCTTCTTTGGTACATGGCCAGCATGTTTATTTAGTTCTTCATTACCTCCCTCAACTAGTATGCTCATGTTAGTGTTATAGACTTTTAATATATTTTGTTGATACTAATTGGCATGAATAGTCCTGTGTAGTACACCCATGTCTTCAACATGACCATTCCCATACTATGTCTTTATGTTTTACTGCCTATTACCATTTTAGTTTCAAGCATGAATGACTTGTCAAGTCTCTGAATCAGTAGTTTGTGTTCAATTGACTCATATTTATTATGTGCATATGTTGTTCCATATGCTTCTCCTCTTACGTTGTTTATGTGTTTTCTTTCTGATTTTGAGCTCTCTATGTTACCGACCCCCTGATCATTGTTTGTAAATTTATGAGTCTTCACTTAGAACTAAGTAATAAATGGCTTTTGAATCTGGGCACTCTAAGTTTTGTGATTGTATGTTAAATCTTTGTTCGTCCCAGAATGGATTTCAAGAAAAAAAAAATTTACTCTTAGCATTTCCTTTGAACTATTTCCATTCCTGAAATCCTTTTTCGCTCCTAAAAGTTTTACTTCTACACTGTTTTACTAATTTATTCCAACTATATCAAGCACTCTCACTTCTACTCTTAGATTACTTAAGTTCTGACCCTCTAGTGTGTGTACTGCCTAGGAATCCATGAGATTCCTCCGAACTCTGGCACACTGGGGCTGGCCTTTTCCATAATGCACATAATCGCTTCCCTACTCAAAGGGTCTTGGTGTGAGCATTTCCCGGGATCCCTGAGGTCCTTAGGGAACTTTGACACACCAGGACACCCCATTGGCTTGAGACTTTGGCATCTTGGACTGTTTTGAAGGCCTAGTATTTCCCTGTTCCCTTTGGGCCTATCTCAGGCTCCCTATAGCATAGCTTATACTTATTATGTAATTCATTTATTTATGGTCTGTAATAAAAACATTTGTAAACAAATATTGCGGAAATTAGTAAAGGGAAGGAATTCGTATATGGATTTTTGTAGGCAGATCGGGTAGAAATCATGCTTTAGGTTTATATTGTGTTTACTTGCATTAGAAATCCTGCCTTTAGGCTCATATTATGTTGATCATATTAGCAGTCATGATTTAGGTTTGTATCATGTTTAACGTGCTTTTAGATCACTTGGCACACTAGGCAATGTGTTATAGGATTATTACCTCATTTGTTATGAAATTTTGATTCTGCATAATCATGATCACCTAGAAATCTTGTTATTAGGTTACCGCTGAAATTCTACATAATAAAATGTACATCTTCGGGGTACATTAGAAATCCTTCTTTAGGACTGTGTCTGTATTCGATTTACATCATGTCTACATTGCCTAAGTCAATCACCGTCCTATCTATAAGTATATTGAAAAGCAATTTCAGCACCTAGGCAAGCATGTTTATAAGACGTATTAAAACTCAAACTGTTTGCTTTCCTTTAGTCAATTTCTAGAATTCTGTTTGCATTTTTTGACAGCATGTTATAGGGTATCCCTGAACCACGCCTAGACAACCCTATAGGTAATTAAGGCCTTATAAAATTTGTAAAACTATGCTTTGTTTATTTGTGACTGCCCAGATTCAACACGTTCTACAAATCAGTAGGCAACTGATTAAGTATTTACCGTTTCGCCTAAACATATGCTGCACATTCTTTGTTTGTCATTCTCACCTAGATATCCTGCTCTAGGACCTTTTCTGGAACATCTGAAATCTTGATGTTTGAGACGTGCTAACTGCCTGCTTATTTGCGGAGGTAAACTTGAGCCCTTAGTTGTTGTCTTACTTGACAGTCTTGTTTGTTCTTTGTTGTCTCTTAGATTTTCCCTTTTAAACATTTTAGGAGAGTCTAGAACTACCTAAAATAGAGGTCTTAAACACCTCCGGGACCACAAGGAAGGGACGGGTAATGCACGCTTAGAGTTTATTTAATTAAAACTGCTTATACAATCGCTAAGGGGAAGGTAATCGGGTAGTAAAAGGAAATGATGACCTGTGCGTTAATGCCACGTGTAACCCTTCTAGTTGAGGAAGGATTAGCAGGCATTGTCCAGATGTGATCCTATAGTTAATAACTTAGGACCTCCTTATATTTATACATATGTGTGCTTAGACCGCTTACCTTTTAAACTCCCTTTATCTTATTTACATATGTGTGCTTAGACTGCTTATCTGTTAAATGACTAATTCACTAAGTAAGTTTGGCCGGGACCCACCATTGTGGACCTCGAGGGGTGCCTAACACCTTACCCTCAGGGTAATTTCAAGCCCTTACCCAATCTATGGTAATGTATATTGGTTTCATGAGTTACTTGCATCAGGTGCCCTAACGCACCTTAAAATCTGTTAGGTGGCGACTCTTCAACTTCTATACCCCTTTCCCAAAAGGAAACGAGTTTTCCCAATGAATGTCGAAACCCGATTTTGCGAGAAAAAAGGGGCGCGACAGCATAGCGACTCTGCTGGGGATTTGTAGGCTTTTACCATAACAAACTTGCTTTTTTGTAAATTAGTCTTGAGCATGCTTCTTTTGTTAATACGTGCGCACCCTCTCCCTTTCCCCTTATGTGAATTTAATTGCCCGTTTTGAACATTTATGATATCCTTTACTGCAGAAACTGAACTTATTTCTTTGTTTTCATTTCTTAAACGTCTTTCAATTATTAAATACCGTATTTATTATTTTCCTAACGTGAAAATACGTGAAAACATACTATTTACTGCTGCATAAATCATGCTCAACATCATATTCCACTCGTGCGCAATCAATCCTACAGAAAAACTTGATGAGTTGTTGCGTTCTTCCTATATATCATCCTTTTAATTTGGAAAGACTTATTTGCGGTAAAACTAGTCGAACAGAAGTGCAATCGATGGTTCCGTGCCTTTCCCCTTCAAGTTGTCCGCTTGAGGGTACCAGTCTAGACCCCCATAGCAACCTTACTCTGATCCTAACTGTACATGCATCATGGTCAAATCGAGCCGGGTTAGTATGTTGTCCACATAATAACCCTTTAAGACAAACCTTATTCAAAAGTCCATCGGGGTTTCCATAATCCCAATGGACGCAACCACGTTTTGTGCATTAATTTGGAGAACTAAATGCCAATATGCTAATCATGGATATATAAATAGTTGAATCTGGAGGGAGAAAGGGTCTAACCTTATTTGTTTTGCAGAAAATGAGGCACGAGGTCCCAGGTTCGGTATGGTCCAAAATATACCACCACTACTACTAGATTGGTGGGAAGATCTCTCCTCAAGTGAAAAAAAAACATGTGAAGAAGGTCCTGGGAAATTTTCCTTCTCTGGGAGGCGAGGGAGGACATTTAGCAAGAGTATACCTGTTGTTGGGAATGCGCGAACTACGGGAACTGATTGATGGAGTCAGAAAGATCAAGACTGGGGAAGGTCCTTCTGGCATCATCAGCATATCATACTAGATCCAGGGGCCCTCCACCTTCTCCTCCTCCAAGTCCACCAAAAGGCAAAGGTAAATCAAACATGGATGATTTGAACGGCACCAGAAAGGACAACAACACACATGTTAAACATGCAGAAGCTTCAGATGGCCGAAGTACTCAGGCCCTGAATGATGTGGTATCACGACTTGAGCAGAAAATAGTAGAACTCCAGGGTGAGCTCGAGCAGGTCCGAAACCCTAGAAAATCTATCCATCACACTCAATATACCAGATGTCAACCATTTAAACATTCAGAACCCGCACCACTGCAAAACACACCCAACAAGCGCCTATAAAATCCTCCCGCACCTCACCATTACACAACCCCACCACAGAATCGAATTATTCCTCCACAATACCAGCAAAATACCTACCACACTCCACAAAACACCCTACATATTATTCCCGAATCCCAAAACTCCACCAATGATCATCATTATGCCCAAATTCCTGACCTTCACCAGAACAACCCTATATACGTACTAACCCTACCTCATTCCACTCAACCAATACACCAGAATCAACTGAGAAGGACCTGCTCATCAAGAACATGGTTGAAGAGCTCAAGAAGTTGAATCAGACCTTCCATCGGGCCGATATTATATGGGGATCAAAGGAAGAAGTAGCGTCGGCGGCATTGAGGAGTTTGTTCTTGGAATATGATGACATGGACTGTTGTGTAATTGTCGAGGAGGAGGAGGAGGAAGTCCCTACCATCCAAGATATGGAGAGAGGAGCATTCCTCATGAGATGGACTGTTAGACCATTAAGGTCCCGACAAAAACGGGGTAGCAAGGCTGAATGGCATTGTTTATTTTTCTAAAAAAATAATTTCCACTTTTGCATTTTTCTTTTGTCTTAAATAATATTTTTCAAGGTTCCAAAAATGTTATTTGAGTTATTGAAAATCATTTGGTTTGACATTTTTAAATGGCTTGATGTTTTATTATACCTATCCTTTTCTCTCATATCTTTATCTATACAACATTACTATTTCTTGTCTTGATGAACCAACAATTGTGACATGTAATGAGGCAACGCAACAAAAGGATAGTGATTCAAAAGAAGAGGATGTCACACCTGAGGAAATCATTAGGTAAGTAGAGGATTTTGAGAACAAGCCCAAGTCCAACCTGGACGAGACTGCGATAATCAACTTAGGAGATTGCGAAGCTGTCAAGGAGACCCGCATCAGCATTCATTTATCACCATCTGAAAAAGAAGAGTACACACAATTCTTGAAAGAGTGAGGACATCTTTGCATGGTCATACGACATGACCGGGTAAAGTACATCTATTGTGGCTCACAAGTTGCCCACAAACCCGATGTGTCCGCCAGTAAAGCAGAAACTCAGGAAATTCAAGCTTGATATGAGTCTGAAAATCAAAGAGGAGGTCACCAAGCAAATCAAGGCCAAGGTCCTCAGGGTGGTTGAATACCCAACTTGGTTAGCCAACATCGTGCCAGCTCCGAATAAGGATGGGAAGGTTTTGTGTCGATTATCGGGATCTCAACAGAGACAGCCCAAATGATGATTTCCCACTTCCAAACATACACATTTTAATAGAAAGTTGTTCCAGACATGACCTCCAGTCCTTTGTAGATTGTTTCGCCGGCTACCATCAGATTTGGATGGACGGGGAAGACGATGAGAAAACCGCTTTCATTACACCATGTGAGATATACTGTTATAAGATGATGCCATTTGGTCTAAAGAATGCTCGGGCACCTACATGAGGGCTATGACTACCATTTTTCATGACATGATACATAAGGAGATCGAGGTGTATGTGGACGACGTCATCATCAAGTCCAAGAAAGCCACAAATCATATAGCATATTTGAGGAAGTTCTTCGACAGACTGCGGAAGTACAACATGAAATTAAACCCTGCAAAGTGTGCATTCGGGGTCCCTGCCGGAAAGTTACGTGGGTTCATTGTTAGCCGCCGAGGGATAGAATTGGATTCATCGAAAGTCAAAGCTATCCAGGAACTGCCACAGCCAAAGAGTAAGAAAGATGTAATGAGTTTTCTAGGACGGCTAAACTACAACAGCCTGTTCATAGCCCATTCCATATTTATATGTGAGCCAATTTTCAAGATGTTGAAGAAGGATTTTGCAACTAGTTGGACCGAGGATTGTCATAGGGATTTCGACAAGATCAATGAGTACCTATAAACACCACAGTTTTGGTCCCGCCAGAGCCATGCAGAACTTTGCTACTCTACCTCATAGTGTTAGATGGAGCCTTCAGCTGCGTTCTGGGGCAGCACGGTGAGACAGGGAGAAAGGAACAAGATATCTATTACCTGAGTAAGAAATTCAATCCATATGAAGTGCAGTACTCTCTATTGGAACGTACCTGTTGTGCCTTGATCTGGATAGCTCAGAAGCTGAGGCATTACTTATGTGCCTATACAACATATCTCATATCAAGAATGGATCCCTTGAAGTATATCTTTCAGAAGCCTATGCCCACAAGCAAGCTGGCTAAGTGGAAAATCCTATTGAGTGAGTTCGACATTATTTATGTAACTAAGAAAGCAGTCAAGGGACAAGCATTGGCCGATCATCTGGCCTAATGGAGTTTATTTCATGTGTAGGTGAATTGGAGATGGAAGCCGAGCTAAATGGATGCATAAACATCGAAAATACGCTCAAGAGGCGAAGAGGAGTGCACCGGGCTATAGCTGGGCGTTTGGGCTATAAAGCCTGGTCATACCAGGCTATAGCTGGGCATTTGTGCTATAAAGCCTGGTAAGACCAGACGTTATCCAGGCATTTGAGCCTTAATGACAGGCCTGTCCTGTCTTTATCCAGGCGTTTGGGCCATAAAGCCAGGTCCCTAGTCTGGTCCAATCCGGGTTTTGAAGATTTTAAGTGTTTCCCAGTTTGAATAGAAGTCTCCTACACGTTTAGGGTTTGTCCCAAATATATAAATAGACCCAAAAACACAACTTTGAGGGGGATTCGATTAGAGACATGAGACGCCTGTGGAATACTACTCAGAGAAGCAAAACATTGATTTTTACATCTTTTATTCATTACTTTGTAGTTTAATTATGCAAGTTATTTTGGGTTTGATTCTTATGAGTATGAGTAGCTAATTTCTTTAATCTAGGGTTTTGGTGGAACCCGTTGGGGGATGAACTTATAGTAATATTAATATAGCTTTGATTGGTTGATTAAACTCTATTTATTAAACTATGTTCTTGTTGTAGTTGATTGAAGGGCCCTCAATTAGCTATTCCTATTTATTATGTATCTACTTGAGAGAGAGTGCATATTTAGGTAGTTGTTTGAACAACATCACTCCCGGAGTATAGACGAAAGTCATAACCGAGGGTTTAGAGGTTGGATTAGAGATAACGATACCTCGGGTGCAATCTAAAGTGAACTGTAATGCAATCTAGCTAGCGTAACTTGAGAGAGTGCGTCTAGTAAATTATCATAATTACTTGAGAGAGATTTATGGTAGATAGAGTGTTCATGATTGATAGAGACAACTAATCAAACTATAAGAAGTATCCAAGAAGGAAGTTCACCAACGGGGGAAACCATGACCTTAGACCTTTATTATAATTGTTTACACCATATTGTTAGTTAATCATTAGTTTATTAATTTTGTCAGTATAAATAGTAAAAAATTACCAATTGATATTCAAAAGTCTTGAGAAAATTGATTAAGTAAAAGTTTCATATTCTTACAGCTTGATTTACGTAAATTCCATGTGGGATCGACTCTGGGCGTAATACCCCGGATTATATTTGCATCACCCATTTAGTCTTTCTATAAGACATAGTTGAGCGTGATAAAATTTTGGCTCCGTTGCCGGGGAATTAACGGTGTTATCAATTGGAGTTGGAAGAAATACAAAATTCTGAAATATAGTCAATTTTCTTCAATTTTCATTTTTACATTGAAAGTTTAACGTCTGCTAACTTGGTTGTACAGGTGCATGCCTAGAAACTCATCGAGAACTAGTGAAGTAGTTGAAGCCTTATCAGAACCCGAGAAAGTTTTTAAAGCCCTAAACCGGGCCAACCGGAAAAGCAAACAACAACCATCAATTGAACGACTTGAACCCGACATGGAAGATCCAAACAACAGGAACAACAATGGGGATGGTGTGGTCGACCCAGTTTCGTAGATACGAGCAGAGGCTCCTTTATATGACTGGACACAACCCACAGCAGAGAATTTGGCCACTGCAATACTAGTCCCTCAAATACAGGCTGAATCTTTCCAGATTACAAATAATATGTTGCATTTGTTGCAGAACAAGGGACTATTTTCAGGGTCATACATCGAAGACCCCCAACAACATTTGAAGAACTTCCTGTCAATTTGCAAAATACATAGGCAGCCAAACGTCACTTAAGAGGCAATAAAACTGTTGTTGTTTCCATTCTCAGTGACTAGACCTGCCCAGACTTGGCTAAACTCATTCCCATTCTATTACCACATGGGAGGAGTTAGTTAAGTAGTTCGTGAACAAGTTTCATCCACCCAACAAGACTGCACAACAAATTGATGAAATCTTGAGCTTCAGAAAGAAACCACTTGAAACATTACAGGAGACATGGGAACGATTTAAGGGAATGATGGTTATCTGTCCACATCATGGTATGCCAGAGCAGATGTTGGGGCATCATTTTTATATGGGTTTGGTTGATACTGTTATGGAAAATGTTGATGCTTCAGCAGGTGGAGCATTCTTGAGCAAAACGTGGAGAGAAAGTCAGATCTTACTAGATAAAATGGCACAGAATTCAGGATGGACAACAAGGAATGCACCCATTATTCCTGTAGTTCACTTAGTGCCATTCGATCCATCCAATACTATTGTAGAGAACGTGGCCACCTTGATAACACAGATGAACATATTAACTAAGAAGGTGGAGGAATCAGGGCAAAAGCAACAGGTACACATCGTGGATACAACCAATGGAGGCTTATGCACATCTTATATTAGTCAACCATTTGGTAATCAGTGGAATCCAGAATGTGATCACCCTCCTTATCCAGAAAACATGAATTATGTGTCGAATTATGGAAGCCAGAGACAAGGGGGGAAGAACTGGGGTCAGCAAAGTCAACCGTATAGACCACCTCACCAATAGCAGAACAGTGGAAATATGGGTGTCATGAGACCACAAGGTAATGCAGCACCATATCAGAGGCCACAAGGTAATAACCATCAGAATCAACAACAAGCATACTACCCTCCTCAGCATCAACATGAGGGAAGGCAAGAGGATGGGTTCTCCATGTTAGAAGCTATGATGCAGCAGGTTATTGGGAAATGCCAAAATCAGTGAGAGAGTAGATGTACATGATGCAGCTATTAAAAATATTGAAGTACAGTTGGGCGATATATCTATGGCAATGAACAATCGTCCTCGTGGGACTTTACCTGCAGATACTCAGGTAAATCCTACAGACCAAGGCCCAAGGCAGCTGATGGTAGTGACTCTCCGTAATGGCAGGGATCTACACTTGGAACTGGAGAGAGCTCGTGAAAGCAGGCAGGCCGAGACACTGGTACCCATGCCGATTGAACTTGATGATTCAACAAACTTGACCAAGGTAACAATACAACCTATTGAAGGAGAACCGAGTGCACATAGTGAGACTGAAAAAGAAGTGGAGATAGCCTAGGAGCCGGTAGTTGAGGTGGTGGCTGAGAAAGAAAAGTCCCAAATCACCGGGAAAAAGAGACCACCAGCTTCATTCCCTCAGAGGCTGGCCAAATACCAAAAGGATGAACAGTACAAAAAGTTCTTGGACATGCTAAAGAAAATACAGTTAAATATCCCATTGATTGATGCGTTGAAGGAAATGCCTGGCTATGCTAAAATGATGAAGGGCTTGATGTCCAAAAAATTTGACTTCCAAGATCTGGCTATTGTCACCCTTACTCAGACTTATAGTGTGGTGGTGACGCGTCCTATTGCTGAAAAGTTATCTGACCCAGGGAGTTTTACAATTTGTTGTACCATTGGCAACTTAGCTTTCGCCAAAGCTCTATGTGCCTTGGGGGCCAGCATTAATATGATGCCATTGGCCATATATAAAAGACTGGGGATTGGTAGAGCCATACCAACTTCAATGGTATTGCAGCTAGCTGACAAGACGGTAAAGAGACCATCAGGCATTCTGGACGATGTATTGGTGCAAGTGGGGAAGTTTGTGTTCCTTGCTAATTTTGTGATACTAGATTGTAAAGTGGATGAGGAAATTCCCATAATATTGGGAAGTCCATTCTTGGCCACAGGAAGAGCCCTTATCGATTGTGAGACTGGTGAACTGAAGATGAGGCTCAATGATGAAGAAATCACGTTCAACGTGCAGAAGTCTATGAGGCGACCAAGTGAGTTCACCAATTGCTCTCTTATTGATGTTATGAACATGATCCCAGAAAAAGATGATGCGTCCCTGACTGTGGGGGACCCTTTGACTGAATGTTTGAAGAACCTAGATGATATGAACGGTGAAGAACTGGCGGACTGGGTATTAGCGCTTGAGGGAAAAGGGGTGTGGCCAAGGGATCTCGAGTTAGAGTCATTACACTTAGAGAAAAGAGATAACCCGCCGGCCAGGTCATCTGTTGAAGAACCACCCAAGTTGGAACTGAAATCAGAGGATGTCGATGTGGTAGAAAAGATACTAGTGTTAACCAAGGACATTGATAATACATATTTTGTTGAATTTAGTGTCATTACTGTTGAGGATGTTGGTAGACACTCCAACCATTTTTTCACATTGTGTTTGGATGATGATATTAAAATAGAGTTATCCGAACCACCTGAGGAGCCAAGGAATAAAGAACAAGATGCCTACATTCTGGAATTCTTCTTGCGAGAAAGTCGGGAGTACACATCCCATATAAAGGCCAAGAAGCGCAAATTACTACATTGTTTTATTGGGCCAGGAAGATTTGTTCCACCACCCCAGGAGCATGATCATAGAGCAGATTCAAAACTTGGGATCCAATTCATAAGTTCAATGTGGAGGTATAAAGTGATTGAAGCATTTGTTCGAAGGAGCATGGAAAGCAAAAACTGATGGAAAGGATGTCGACGCGACTAGAGCAGGGAGTTTCTTGCACCTTCCTTTTATTTCTTGTTTTATCTATATGTGATGCACTGAGGACATTGCATGATTTAAGTGTTGTGAGTTGTTGTGTTTAGTGTGTTACTAGTGTTAGTTGTTCATGTTAGTAAGTTAGTTTTCTTTTAAGTGGTGTAGTTTTTTCTGTAGTCTTTTTATTTTAGGTACAACAAAACAGAAAAAAAAATTTCTTTGTTAGAAATATGTGGACTCTTCCCGACGATGGATCTCCTAGACAGTTCTCTTGAGGGAAGTAAGTTTAGAGAAAATACCAAAAGATTTTTTTTTTCTTTTTGTTTTAGGTAGTGTAGTAATTCCCCCTTAGTTTTTCTTTGGACCACAGTTCTTTTCCAAGGGTTTTTAATTGAACTGGTGTAGGTAATTTTTAATTTTTAGGAGTAGTAACCACATGGTTAAAGGATTAATTGTAGCAATATCTCGGAACGTTGTGATGCCTTGAGAATAGTCAGTACTGTGGTTGTGACGCTTAGGCTCAATTTTTTGACTCCAGGATAAATATCTTAAATCGTGGATTCTAAAATTTGCTTAACTGCTTTGACTGGAGTGTCATGATAGATCCAATCCTGAGTGAGTTATGTGCCATGTGTGTGTGTGAGATTTGTATGCTATTCTGTGCATTGCATTTGATGTCTAGAACTTGCCTCGTGTGTGTGCAAAGCGAAAGAGAAGTTTTGTTCAGTATTGGAAGTGATATAGGTAACCTTGTCACCTCTCGTAAGCACTGGAAATATGATGAAATATGGAAAAGTTAAAGTGTGGGGTGGTAGTTTGGTTTTTGAGGGGAATAATTGAAATAAGGAGAAAGGTGCACTGTTTTGAAAAGTAAGAGTCACTTGAGGAAAAAAAATAGTTGTATTATTGTGAAAGAAAAAATATATATGTGGTGACTCTTAATGTAATTGTGCTTAAAGAAGTATGGGGTAATAACATTGATGTGAAGGTGGATTTGGTTTAATATAAGTTTGAGGTTGAGCGCTAAAATATATGTATTAAAGTGCTTAGGGAGGTGTAGTCACTCTTATATCTAAATGTATCCTACCCGTCCCGAAGCCTACATTACAACAGAATAAAGTCCTACTTGATCCTAGACTGAATGAGCTCGATTAGTAGAGTAGTACACTACGGGCAAGCCTATGGTGCATCTTTTGTGGCATATGAATATTATTTCTGAGAGTGAGTGAATTATTTCGATCTTGAGTTCCTAAGTGTTCTTAAACTTTATTGTGTGTGGAACTAACTCTTTGATTTGGTGAGGGAACATGATTCATGAAGAAAAGGTAATGTTGTTGACCTCTATGTTAGAGTAGTGAGNTGTTGATGTGTGGCTAGAATTCATGGTTTAACACGTTATATGCCTTACATTTTATGTGCCTTAATGATAAAAATACACTTCGTATGTGCCTAATGGAATCTATTTCATGTGTAGGTGAATTGGAGATAGAAGCCGAGCTTAATGGATGCATAAACGTCGAAAATATGCTCAAGAGGCGAAGAGGAGTGCACCGGGCTATAACCGGGAGTTTGGGCTGTAAAGCCTGGTCATACCAGGCTATAGCTGGGCGTTTGGGCTATAAATCCTGGTAAGACCAGGCGTTTGGGCCTTAAGGCCAGGCCTGTCCTGGCTTTATCCAGGCGTTTGGGCCATAAAACCAGGTCCCTGGTCTGGTCCAATCCGAGTTTTGAAGATTATAAGTGTTTCCCGGTTTGAATAGAAATCTCCTACACGTTTAGGGTTTATCCCAAACATATAAATAGACCCAAAAACACAACTTTGAGGGGGATTCGATTAGAGACAAGAGACGCCTGTGGAATACTACTCACAGAAGCAAAACATTGATTTTTACATCTTTTATTCACTACTTTGTAGTTTAATTCTGCAAGTTATTTTGGGTTTGATTCTTATGAGTATGAGCAGCTAGTTTCTTTAATCTAGGGTTTTGGTGGAACCCGTTGCGGGATGAACTTATTGTGATATTAATATAGCTTTGGTTGGTTGATTAAACTCTAATTGTTCAACTATGTTCTTGTTGTAGTTGATTAAAGGGCCCTCAATTAGTTGTTCCTATTTATTATGTATCTACTTGAGAGAGTACATATTTAGGTAGTTTTTTGAACAACACCACTCCCAGAGTATAGACGAAAGTCATAACCGAGGGTTTAGAAGTTGGATTAGAAATAACGATACTTCGGGTGCAATCTAAAGTGAAGTGTAATGCAATCTAGCTA